>SJYX01021845.1:192411-268298 GCA_006410675.1 Oreotragus oreotragus
GCGGGGGTGGGGTGGGGGTGAGTGAGTTCCTGTCATTACCTCTGTGGCCACCACACACCCCAGCAGTGGGGGAGGCCCTGCCCAGGGTTGGCCATGGCCTGAGCCTTTGCACCTGACGGCTCCTTCAGGCCTCATGACACCCTCATCCCACCTGGATGCTCGTCTCCATACAGCAAAGGGAGAGTGGAGCTTGGCCGGGGCCACTTGGCTCACGAGAGCCTGAGATTGCATGTGACTCCCTCCCCAGCCTGTGGTTTCCGCCCACCCCTGCCTGGTGTGAGGGTGGCCTGATGGGGTCCTGCCAGGCACAGGCCCGCTTGCTCGGGGGGCTCTGCCCTGTGACTGCACACCCCCACGCTGGGCTCCGCCCCTCTGTCCCCCCGAGGGCACAGGGACACTGCTCTTCGGCCACTGCATTTCCACTTCCAGTCCCTTTGGTCCATTTGGCTGCTAATTCCATAAAGAGGCCATTGTTCATCTAGATGGTCTTTACAGAAGCACGTCCCCAGCGAGTGGAAACATTTAGTTAATAATTTAACACTGTGTTGTCTGCTGAATTTTCAGGCCCCCAAATAAGATCGATAGAACCAACAATTGGCTTATTGAGTTTGCCGGCTGCTTCCTGAAGACACAGGCGAGCATAGAGGGATGGCCTCGGAGCGGGGGAGGGGAGCACCATGCGGGGGAAAAAATGTAGATGGTATTGATGCAAGTTGTCAAAAATAATTGTTTTATTTTCCCTGGGAATGTTCCTGATACCCCTGAACGCACTGATCCGTGACGCTGGGTCTGGAGACGCAGGAGGCTGGTATTTGTCGGCATTCTGCTGCCCCCTCCTGAGATGTTCATCAGGGAAATGATCATTATGTCACCATCCATCCCCAAACTGTTTCAGGAGGAAGGCAGAGGGAAGGTGAGGTGGGGACCTGCATCTTCTTCTGCCGGCCTTCTGAGGGGCAGACTCGGGGGGCTTGTCCTGGAGGCTAGGGTAATACACACTCTGGGACAAAGGGAGCCAGGGCAGCCTCAAGGGAGTGCCCACAGCATGGGCAAAAGGGAGAGCATGGGGCTCTCGGGCAGGGTGGGCAGGACCCCCGCAAGAGCAGACCTGTCAGTGAGCCTGCCCAGGACCCCAGGGAAGCCCCCGCCCAGGACCCCAGGGAAGCCCTCGCCCGGAACTACCCCCACAGCTGGGGGAAAAAATGTAGATGGTATTGATGCAAGTTGTCAAAAATAATTGTTTTATTTTCCCTGGGAATGTTCCTGATACCCCTGAACGCACTGATCCGTGACGCTGGGTCTGGAGACGCAGGAGGCTGGTATTTGTCGGCATTCTGCTGCCCCCTCCTGAGATGTTCATCAGGGAAATGATCATTATGTCACCATCCATCCCCAAACTGTTTCAGGAGGAAGGCAGAGGGAAGGTGAGGTGGGGACCTGCATCTTCTTCTGCCGGCCTTCCGAGGGGCAGACTCGGGGGGCTTGTCCTGGAGGCTAGGGTAATACACACTCTGGGACAAAGGGAGCCAGGGCAGCCTCAAGGGAGTGCCCACAGCATGGGCAAAAGGGAGAGCATGGGGCTCTCGGGCAGGGTGGGCAGGACCCCCGCAAGAGCAGACCTGTCAGTGAGCCTGCCCAGGACCCCAGGGAAGCCCCCACCCAGGACCCCAGGGAAGCCCTCGCCCGGAACTACCCCCACAGCCCTTTCACTAGAGGAAAGGGGGATCACAGTCCACCTGTGAGGACCCTGGATGGCGGACTCCAGAAGGCAGACTGCAAATGCATCCCTGCAGGGCATGACAGGCCAGCATTCCAGAGAGGAGGGGGTGTCTGGGGGCGCAGGGGCCCCGGTCCAGAGCCTGCCTGCCGAGCAGTTTCTCCAAATCCAGTCTGCTGCCCAGAAGAACCATATCTCCCCACGGAGCGAACTGGAGACCATCTGAGCCCTTTCCAGGGTTCCTAGAATGTTCATCACTTGTCCGTCCATCCATCTATTCATGTTTCCATGGCACTGAGGCACCAAGGCCTGCCGTGTCTCACTCCAGGCAGGAGACAAGGATTTACGGATGGGTGGGACAGTCCCTGGGGGCGCTGTTTCCACTGGAGACAGTGTCCCACAAAACATGGCTCAAGGATCAGAGTCTGGAGGAGAGAGTGGTCAGGAAATTGTCCTTCTGGAGGAGAAAGGTCAGGGGACACCTCTGAGTGCCTGGAAAGGCAGGCCAGAGAAAGGCAGAGCTGGGTAAACAGTTCAGATGCCCCCCTGTTAACAGCCTTGAAACTGTAAATCTCCCCAGAGAGAGGGGGGCTCCCAGGCTGCATGTCACCCTCAGAATTGGGGCCTTCCTGCTCTCTGGGGTTTAGGGGAGCATGGCACCGTCTCACAAGAGTGGATACCGTCAGACAGGGTTCCACTGCTGTGTCCTGCAGGCTCTGTCAGCTCTTGTCAGATGAGCCCCAGATACCAGCTGGGTGCCAGGAGAGCGGTCCATCTATTCATGTTTCCATGGCACTGAGGCACCAAGGCCTGCCGTGTCTCACTCCAGGCAGGAGACAAGGATTTACGGATGGGTGGGACAGTCCCTGGGGGCGCTGTTTCCACTGGAGACAGTGTCCCACAAAACATGGCTCAAGGATCAGAGTCTGGAGGAGAGAGTGGTCAGGAAATTGTCCTTCTGGAGGAGAAAGGTCAGGGGACACCTCTGAGTGCCTGGAAAGGCAGGCCAGAGAAAGGCAGAGCTGGGTAAACAGTTCAGATGCCCCCCTGTTAACAGCCTTGAAACTGTAAATCTCCCCAGAGAGAGGGGGGCTCCCAGGCTGCATGTCACCCTCAGAATTGGGGCCTTCCTGCTCTCTGGGGTTTAGGGGAGCATGGCACCGTCTCACAAGAGTGGATACCGTCAGACAGGGTTCCACTGCTGTGTCCTGCAGGCTCTGTCAGCTCTTGTCAGATGAGCCCCAGATACCAGCTGGGTGCCAGGAGAGCGGCGCATGGGTGCAGTGATGTGTCCTGCCCTGAGATCCCTCATCCCTTCCACACCCAGACTTTCTGCCCTGCTGGCATCTGGGGCTCCAGGAGGGTACTGCGCCCACACTCCCTGGGTTCCAGGCACTTCCCCAGCTAGCTGAGTGGCCCTGCTTGGTGCTGGAACCAGAGCCCGACCCATGGGGGTGCTCACCAATCACCCACCATGGGAAGATGGATGGGCAGCACTCCTGGATGCCTGACTTTAAAGCAGCCTCTGGATCGAGAAGTCTGGTTGAAGACTCCAGGGCCTCTTAGACTCTTTCTCCTTGGTTTGTCCCTTAGACAACAGGGGGTCAAGGGAGCATCCTGGCAGACAGTACATTTGTGATAAACCCAAAGGCAGAGTATCCAGGGGCCTGAACTTGGCCTCTCCTCTCTGCTTGGAAATGGAGGAAATAAATAGAGCAAAGAAATAGAGGAAACAATGGAATGGGAAGGATTAGAGATCTCTTTAAGCAAGTTAGAGATAACAAGGAACATTTCATGCAAAGATGGACACAATAAAGGACAGAAATGGTATGGACCTAACACAAGCAGAAGATATTAAGTAGAGGCGTCAAGAATACACAGAAGAACGATACAAAAATATCTTAATGACCCAGATAATCATGATGGTGTGATCATTCACCTACAGCCAGACATCCTTGTGTCTGAAGTCAGGTGGGCCCTAGGAAGCATCCCTCTGGACAAAGCTAGTGGAGGTGATAAAATTCCAGCTGAGCCATTTCAAGTCCTAAAAGATGACACTGTGAACATGCTGCACTCAGTATGCCAGCAAATTTGGAAAACTCAGCAGTGGCCACAAGACTGGAAAAGTTCTGTTTTCATTCCAATCCCAAAGAAGGGCAATGCCAAAGAATGTTCAAACTACCGCACAATTGCACTCATCTCACACACTAGCAAAGTAAATGTTCAAAATTCTCCAAGCTAGGCCTCAGTAGTACATGAACCAAGAAATTACAGATGTCCAAGCTGGATTTAGAAAAGGCAGAGGAACCAGAGATCAAATTGCCAACATCTATTGGATCATAGAAAAAGCAAGAGAGTTCCAGAAAATCATCTACTTCTGCTTTATTGACTATGGTGAAGCCTTTGACTGTACAGATCACACAGATTTTCCACAACATACTGTGGAAAATTCTTCAAGAGATGCGAATATCAGACCACCTGCCCTGCCTCCTGAGAAATCTGTATGCAGGTCAAGAAGCAGCAATTGGAACTGGACATGGAACAATGAACTGGTTCCAAATTGGGAAAGGAGTATGTCAAGGCTGTATATTGTCACCCTGCTTATTTAACTTACATGCAGAGTACATCATGTGAAATGCTGGGCTGGATGAAGCACAAGCTGGAATCAAGATTGCCGGGAGAAATATCAATAACCTCAGATACGCAGATGACATCACCATTATGGCAGAAATTGAAGAGGAATTAAAGAGCCTCTTGATGAAGGTGAAAGAGGAGAGTGAAAAAACTGGCTTAAAACTCAACATACAGAAAACTAAAATCACGGCATCTGGTCCCATCACTTCACAGCAAATAGATGAGGAAACAATGGAAACTGTGACAGACTTTCTCTTCTCGGGCTCCAAAATCACTGAAGATGGTGACTGCAGTCATGAAATTAAAAGATGCTTGCTCTTCAGAAGAAAAGTTATGACAAAACTAAATAGAATATTAAAAAGCAGAGACATTACTTTGTCAACAAAGGTCCATCTAGTCAAAGCTATGTTTTTTTCCAGTAGTCATGTATGGATGTGAGAATAGACCATAAAAAAAGTTGAGCATCGAAGAATTGACACTTTTGATCTGTGGTGCTGAAGAAGACTCTTGAGAGTCTCTTAGACTGCAAGGGGACCAAACCAGTCAGTCCTAAAGGAAATCATCCTGACTATTCATTGGAAGGACTGATGCTGAATCTGAAGCTCCAATTCTTTGGCTACCTGATGCGAAGAATGGACTCATTGGAAAAGACCCTGATGCTGGGAGGGATTGGGGGCAGGAGGAGAAGGGGATGACAGAGGGTGAGATGGCTGGATGGCATCACTGACTCGATGGACATGAGTCTGAGCAAACTCTGGGAGTTGGTGATAGACAGGGAGGCCTGGCGTGCTGCAGTCCATGGGGTCACAAAGAGTCAGACATGACATGACTGAGTGACTGAACTGAACTGAACTGAACTCTGCTTGGAGGAGGGAGGGAATAGCTGGTCCCTAGTGACACATCTCTTCTGAAGCTCATGGAGCATTTCTGAAGGCCCAGGGAAGCCCTGACATCTGATGAGGGTCGGGAGGCACCATCCCTTTCATCCCTGTTGTCGGATCCCCCTGCCGAGTGGTGTTTCCCTTGGAAATGCCAGGTGAGCCTGCTCACCTGCAGTCCCACAAGGGAAGGTGGTTTGCTAGTTTCTTCAGAAGGATAAGAACTGAAGTGATGCCTAGGGCCAGGCCCTCACCAAGCTGGACGTGTCTGTCTGTGTGCATGCACGCTTGCCCCTGCACACACACACACACACACACACATTCCTGTGCATGTATGTACGTGTATTTGTGAGACTGTGTGAATGTACATGTGCACATGTGTCTTGTATGTGTAGGCTGTACACACATGTGTCACGTTTGTGCAAGTGTGCACACATTCCTACATGTGTGCATATGTGTGCACGTGTCTGGTGTGTGCACATGGGCCTGTGTGTGTGTTCTGTCTCTTCCCCTCCTCCTTCCCTTCTGAGACCAAAGCTCATGGTGTCAGGCTCTATCTCCTTGGATGAGAAGTGGGTGAAAATGCCAACCAGTGAGAAGATTTGCTTCCTGGGCCCCCTAGCGTCCCCAGGCAGAGAGGGCAAGTGGAACAGTGTCCAAATCATGGCCCTGAGCTGAGAGGGCTGTGTGGTGTGTGCCTGCAGCATCCACTGCCCCGCCCGGCAGCGCCCTGGCCCTGGGCCACGAGTGGACACCTAGACCTCCTTGGACATCTCCACCACAAGGGCTTCCAGCTAAGAGGTCCCTCCTTCAGAATCAAGAACCCTGCTGGCGACGTCTTCTCAGCTTGGCCCGAGGTTTGCTCTGCTCCCAAGACTGCAGCTTCAGAAATCACAATCCTAGGAACTCACATGAGGACGTGCCTCCTGAAAAGAAGGGCAGCTGCTGGCTCAGAGAGGAAGCAACTGGATGCTTTCAATGAAGGAAGCACTGGGGGCACTCAGAGCACCTGGGGAGGCACTTGTCCCTCCCCCCGCAGTCCCTGTTTCCGCTTCGTCCCAAGTTAGACTTCCCAGCGGGGTGTGCATATGTGAACACACACCCACACATGTGTGGATGCACACATGTGTGTGCACACAAACCACACCCTGCATGTGTACATGCAAACACACCCTATGTGTGCTACAGGCTCAGAGACGCAGACATTCACAGACGCACACACATACACCCCCAGCACCCGTGCCCTCATGTACACATGTACACGCACAGGTGCATCAGCCCTCCCCCCATGTTCTGGGTGTGTCTGGAATGCCCCAGGCAATGGGCCCATTGTCTCGTGCTGACCGCTCCATCCTCTTGTGCCTACCAGTCCTCCAGAGCACAGTGCTGAGTCTGGGCTGGTGGATAATGGGTTTAGTAATGTTTGAGGCATCCAAGTATAAATGGAGGTCTCTATGGATAAATGCTACCCACGGGGCGTCTGCCACTGCAGGAGACACAAGAAACATGGGTTCAGTCCCTGGGCTGGGAAGAGATATGTCACAGCCTCCTCTGCCTGCTGCCCAACAACATTGACGAACCTGGAATCCCATGAGCGGCATTCAGGTAATGCAGGTCCTGACGGCTTGAGGGAAACTGGTGCTGGCCTGGGTCACCCGGACCAGATCCCCCACCCCGAGCACTCGGTGGCCTGGGCTGCACAGCCTCTGTGAGCCCTGTGAACCCCTGCCGGGGGCTGCAGGGACACCTGGAACAGAGCAGGCAGGCACATGCCTGGCTGGCGCTTTCTACCAGGATGCGGCTCGGAACATTGAATAATGGTGGATTTTGAAAGGAGATGTTTTTCTTTGGAAAGTTTATTTGCAGATTTATGTCCGAGGGTGTGTTTTTTTTAAGCCTCAGCCAGAGGTTAGATTTTAGATGTCCTCTGACTTCTCAGTGTCTTTGAAGTTCTGTTTGTTTGTTTGGATTGGCCAGTCAGGAGCTCGCGCACACAAACCCTGCTCGGTTTAGGGTCTCCTTAAGTGAGCTTTCAGACACGCGCCGCACCGGTTGTGACTGGGTGAAGACCGCGCCTTTGACGGATGCTTTCCCATGTCCTCCGAGATTTCCATGTCGTTCCTCACTCTCAATAACATTCTTTCATTCACTTCACACACACACACACACATTCCTGTGCATGTATGTACGTGTATTTGTGAGACTGTGTGAATGTACATGTGCACATGTGTCTTGTATGTGTAGGCTGTACACACATGTGTCACGTTTGTGCAAGTGTGCACACATTCCTACATGTGTGCATATGTGTGCACGTGTCTGGTGTGTGCACATGGGCCTGTGCGTGTGTTCTGTCTCTTCCCCTCCTCCTTCCCTTCTGAGACCAAAGCTCATGGTGTCAGGCTCTATCTCCTTGGATGAGAAGTGGGTGAAAATGCCAACCAGTGAGAAGATTTGCTTCCTGGGCCCCCTAGCGTCCCCAGGCAGAGAGGGCAAGTGGAACAGTGTCCAAATCATGGCCCTGAGCTGAGAGGGCTGTGTGGTGTGTGCCTGCAGCATCCACTGCCCCGCCCGGCAGCGCCCTGGCCCTGGGCCACGAGTGGACACCTAGACCTCCTTGGACATCTCCACCACAAGGGCTTCCAGCTAAGAGGTCCCTCCTTCAGAATCAAGAACCCTGCTGGCGACGTCTTCTCAGCTTGGCCCGAGGTTTGCTCTGCTCCCAAGACTGCAGCTTCAGAAATCACAATCCTAGGAACTCACATGAGGACGTGCCTCCTGAAAAGAAGGGCAGCTGCTGGCTCAGAGAGGAAGCAACTGGATGCTTTCAATGAAGGAAGCACTGGGGGCACTCAGAGCACCTGGGGAGGCACTTGTCCCTCCCCCCGCAGTCCCTGTTTCTGCTTCGTCCCAAGTTAGACTTCCCAGCGGGGTGTGCATATGTGAACACACACCCACACATGTGTGGATGCACACATGTGTGTGCACACAAACCACACCCTGCATGTGTACATGCAAACACACCCTATGTGTGCTACAGGCTCAGAGACGCAGACATTCACAGACGCACACACATACACCCCCAGCACCCGTGCCCTCATGTACACATGTACACGCACAGGTGCATCAGCCCTCCCCCCATGTTCTGGGTGTGTCTGGAATGCCCCAGGCAATGGGCCCATTGTCTCGTGCTGACCGCTCCATCCTCTTGTGCCTACCAGTCCTCCAGAGCACAGTGCTGAGTCTGGGCTGGTGGATAATGGGTTTAGTAATGTTTGAGGCATCCAAGTATAAATGGAGGTCTCTATGGATAAATGCTACCCACGGGGCGTCTGCCACTGCAGGAGACACAAGAAACATGGGTTCAGTCCCTGGGCTGGGAAGAGATATGTCACAGCCTCCTCTGCCTGCTGCCCAACAACATTGACGAACCTGGAATCCCATGAGCGGCATTCAGGTAATGCAGGTCCTGACGGCTTGAGGGAAATTGGTGCTGGCCTGGGTCACCCGGACCAGATCCCCCACCCCGAGCACTCGGTGGCCTGGGCTGCACAGCCTCTGTGAGCCCTGTGAACCCCTGCCGGGGGCTGCAGGGACACCTGGAACAGAGCAGGCAGGCACATGCCTGGCTGGCGCTTTCTACCAGGATGCGGCTCGGAACATTGAATAATGGTGGATTTTGAAAGGAGATGTTTTTCTTTGGAAAGTTTATTTGCAGATTTATGTCCGAGGGTGTGTTTTTTTTAAGCCTCAGCCAGAGGTTAGATTTTAGATGTCCTCTGACTTCTCAGTGTCTTTGAAGTTCTGTTTGTTTGTTTGGATTGGCCAGTCAGGAGCTCGCGCACACAAACCCTGCTCGGTTTAGGGTCTCCTTAAGTGAGCTTTCAGACACGCGCCGCACCGGTTGTGACTGGGTGAAGACCGCGCCTTTGACGGATGCTTTCCCATGTCCTCCGAGATTTCCATGTCGTTCCTCACTCTCAATAACATTCTTTCATTCACTTTCCAAAGCGGAAGCTCTGAGGATGGGCTGCCTGGGAAGCGAGCTTCCTCCTGTGGGACCCACCCCATGTAGCGGCTGCCCGCGCGCCACCTGCCTTTGCAGGAAGATGCTCAGCCTCTGAAACCTGGCCTCCATTCCGGCCTCTGCACAGCGTGCTGGGGACTTCACAAAGTGTGCCTCCTTCTGCTCGAGGCTGCAGCCTCGGAGTGAGCCTGTGGACCTCTCTGGGCGACCACCGCCCCCTCCCCTCCAGCCTAAGCTCATGTAACAGTGGGGAGTGCACAGGGCGGCCTTTCGCTATTGGTGGCCACACGGTCTTCCAGGGTTGGGGACAGAAGCTGTGGGTGGAGGGCATAGCTCGTGGCCGCCCCTGTCTGTGGCATGGGTGTGGGTAGAGAGGTAGAGCTAGCTATGAGTGACTGGTGGCAGCCAGCTTCCCTGTGATTCCCTCTTGGATTACTGTCCATGGCAGAGCTGGAAGTGGGGTGTGGAGACCTCAAGTGAAGATGGGGGCAGCCAAGGTGGCAGTGGGGGAACGGGTTGGGGGACTGTGCCCAGGTGGCTCTTGGCCATCTCCTCCCTCCCTGGAGCCTTGTGACCTCAGCTTCACGGGCCTGGTGGGCTTGGCGGGCCTGTCCTGCATCTGTCTTTCTTCCCCCAACCATGGGAGCTGGCAGTCTTCAGCCAGCTGAAGGGATGAGGTCGGACGATGGTAAATCCAGGAAACTTGGGGACACTGTGATGACCAGGACTGGAGGACCTGGCCTGGTCATCCGAACTTCAGGATTGACCTCAGGGATGATGTTTATGTGCCCTTCAGAGAAGGGCTGGGCCAGGTTCAGGCAGACCACTGCCCTTGGCAGCCCTCTCTGCCTGTGCTGGGAGCTCCTGAGCCTGGAGCTGGGGAGCAGGGGCTGGAGCACTTCACCAGGGGAGCTCCCAGCCATGAGATACCCCATGCGTCAGCTGTCATCTCTATGTCCGGAGCTCCACATCTGACATGACACGAAGCCCTGGAGACCCCCTAGGCTCAGGTGAGGGGTTGCTCTGTGAACTGTGTCTGTTCAACAGGTGAGGAAGCAGACGTGCAGCATGGCAGGCGGCCTAGTCACACAGCTCTTCACAGAACAAGCACCAAGTCAGCTGGACTCAACACCTGAGACCTGGACCATGATGGCTTCTGGCAGAGAAGATTCCAGAATCCTTTGGGGAAATGTGCTCCAGAGGCAGGTCTCTCCTCCCTAACCCTGTGGCTCAGGTCTGAGCCCCCTGTTCCCATAGTCCCAAAGTGAGCTAGGGAAGCCAGGAGCACTCAGTTGTGTCTGACTCTTGGCGACCCCCTGGACTGTAGCCCGTCAGGCTCCTCTGTCCATGGAACTCTCCAGGCAAGAGTACTGGAGTGGGTTGCCACTTCCTTCTCCAGGGGATCTTCTCAACCCAGGGACTGAACCCACATCTCTTGCATCTCCTGCACTGGCAGATGGATTGTTTACCTCTGGGAAGCCAGCAAGTGCTCCAGAGTTTGGGTCCTGGAGCCTGTGGGCCCAGATATAGCCTAGGGACCCACCTTCCCCATCCACGCTGCTGACCCTGGTCCTGCCAGCTTTCCTCTGGAGGGGCCAGCCCCTCTGCTGCATCTGCTGAGCACACAGGACCCTGGGCTTCCCAGGCCAGACAGCTCCACTGCCGCGGGGGACTCCCTGCTGCTCCTGCAGAGTCTCCCAGCATCGCTGGAAGGACAGGCACCAGCATCTGCAGGACACCTTGGTCCTCCTGCCACCAGCCCTGCTGCAAGGTTACTTTTAATGCTCTGTCACTATANCAGATAGCTCCCCTGCCGCGGGGGACTCCCTGCTGCTCCTGCAGAGTCTCCCAGCATCGCTGGAAGGACAGGCACCAGCATCTGCAGGACACCTTGGTCCTCCTGCCACCAGCCCTGCTGCAAGGTTACTTTTAATGCTCTGTCACTATAAGATGACAGATTCTTCTCAGCGTATGATGGGGATAGGCCTGATAAACCCCTTGTAAGTCAAAAGTGCTTGTCATCCACCTAACCTACTGACCATCACAGGTTGGTCTCACCCACCTTAATAGGACACTCAGACCAGCCTACAGCTGGGCAAAATCATCTCACTCAAAGCCCATTTTATAATCAGATAGTGATATCTCATATAATTCATTGGATGCTGTACCAACAGTGAAACACATCGTGGCTGTCTGGGTACACAATGGCCGTAAGTGTATTTACCCTCATGATTATGGAGCCAACCGAGAATTTCAGGCCTTCCCAGCATTACGAGAGAGACTATTTATACCCTATCGACACTCGGGAAAAGATCACAATTCAGAATGTGAAGCACAGTTTCTACCGAACACCATCACCTCTGCATCATCATAAAGTCAAAAAATGGGAAGTCAGACTGTCATAAAGTTGGGGACCGTATGTAGTAGGTGGATCATAAGACCCAGTGCTTCCATTCCTAGACAATCATCCCAGAGGACTGAAAAA
This sequence comes from Oreotragus oreotragus, assembly GCA_006410675.1. Taxonomy (NCBI): domain Eukaryota; kingdom Metazoa; phylum Chordata; class Mammalia; order Artiodactyla; family Bovidae; genus Oreotragus; species Oreotragus oreotragus. Next base: position 204,150 of record SJYX01021845.1, read on the forward strand.
TAGGCATTCAGACTGAAACTTGAACACAGATGGTCACAATAACCAGAAGGAAGGAAAAAAGAATTATTGAAGCTGAAGCTCCAATACTTTGGCCACCTGATGTAAAGAGCTGCCTCACTGGAAAAGACCCTGATGCCAGGAAAGATGGGAGACAAAGGGAGAAGGGGGCAGAGAAGATGAGATGGTCAGATAGCATCACTGACTCAGCGGACACGCATGTGAGCAAACTCTAGGAGACAGTGGAGGACAGAGGAGCCTGGAGCGCTGCGGTCCACAGGGCTGCAAAGGTCCACGGGGCTGCAAAGGTCCATGGGGTTGCAAAGGTCCACGGGGCTGCAAACCGTTGGGCATGACTTATCGACGGAACAAAAACGACAAAGAAAAATCCTACCTCCAGAAAATGCATAGAAAATCCAAATGTGATTCTTTAGACAATGAAACGTTATTCAGCCATAAAGAGGAGCACGTTCCTGATACAGGCCGCAACCGAAAATGAACCTCGAGAACACTGCTGAGAGAAAGTGAACCAGCCGCAAAAGACAGCATGGCCTGCGAATCCATTCACAGGAAACGCCCAGAACAGGGAAATCCACAGACAGGAAGTTGACTCATGGTTGCCGGGGGCTGGGCAGGGGGCGGGGGAAGTGACTCTAGAGGGGACAAGTCTCCTTTCAGGGGGATGGAATGTTCTGGAATTAGAGGTACTAGTTGCACAATCCTGTGGATGGACTAAATGCTATTGTACACTTAGAAATGGTTAAAATGGTAAATTTAATGTTATTGTGTGTGTGTATCTAAAACAACAAAAAACAATTCTTGATACTTAAGATCGATTTTTGAAAAAACAAAAAACACCAGATTGAGGCTCATGATAGCTTTCAGGAGCCCATCCACTTTGACCCCCCTTTCTCAGTGTGCACCAGTGAACACTCCCAGGATGGGTGTGGGTGGACCAGGGATCCCCAGGAGCCTGTTTTCCTCCTCAAGTGGGTGGGGGTTCCTGAGGACCCACACTGCCCTCCCCATCCAAGGTGGAGGCAGGAGGCTCTGAAGCCCTGAGAAGGCAGACGGGCGCCAGCTCGCTTGACTCAGGGAGGAGAGCACTCTAGCGTTGGGCTCACCACGTCCCGCAGCCCCGCCCCTCGGTCGCCCCCCCACCCCCTCGCCCAGCGCAGCCAGCAGAAGCAAGAAGATTGCTTGTCTAACCCGGAGCTCCCGCCTGTAACTACAGGCCCGCCTAATTGAAATGTATGAGAAACAATTAAGAGTAATTGGAATCAATTAATAGATGATTTTCTTGGGAACTAGTACACAATGTGAGGCAGAATCTAATTACAATTTCCAAGTGCACACACCTCCCCAATCAGGAGCGAGCGGGCGGGAGAGGCCACCTAGGCCTGAGCCCTGCTGAGTCGGTGGGGGCTGAGCAGCCGAGGCTGGACAGAGCAGGTGGACCTGCCCCAGGACTGCCCCGGGGGCCTCCAGCATGTCTCCTGCCCAGGAGGTACCCGCCCAGCCCCACAACCAGGCTCTATTTTTCAGCGATGTGGTTGAGTCACTGCCCGGCTGTGGGGGCCACCCTCCCTCATCCTTTGAGACTTGGGGACATCTGTGTCAATTGAAGAAAGACCCTAGGCTTGCAGTCCCAGAGCCGCTCCAAAGGGGAGCTGGGGTGACAGCTCGCTGCTGCTCCACTGAGGAGGGGAGACTGTTAATGAGGGGCCAATTAGCCCAGAACAGCCTCTGGAGCCCAGGACAGGGGACCCAGGGGTGACGCTCCCCGCCTGTGCCAGCGCCTCGGTCCAGGGTGCCCGGCAACAGAGAAAGGCCCACTCTGCCCGTTCCCACCGAGGGGCCGTCAGCGTCCGGGCACCGGGATCCGCTCGGCCGCTAATTAAGGGGTTTGGACAAATGTGTTTTTCCTTCAGGATTTGGCTTCCTTCTTAACGAAGAGGCCCAGAGAAGCCCTTCCCCCACCCCTCCCCAGTTCCTGTCGCCTTTGCAGTCTTCTCTGAGCCTGGAGCATTTGCTTGATCATCGACTGATTCACTCATTCACTCACTCGTTCATTCAACAGAGTGGTCTGCACACCTCTGGGCTGAGTCTCCAGTTTGGGAGATTCCCCCGATGGGCATGTCCTCTGAGGATAAAGGGGGCATTAAGACCCTCACTGGCTCCTTGTTCTGAGTGGTAGGAAGAAGCAGCTCCAAACATGCCTCAGAGGGCTACCTGGTTATTGGCCCAAAGGAAGCCCACCCAGGTCGGGGAGAGAGCCCCTCTCAGGGAGATTCCCCCGATGGGCATGTCCTCTGAGGATAAAGGGGGCATTAAGACCCTCACTGGCTCCTTGTTCTGAGTGGTAGGAAGAAGCAGCTCCAAACATGCCTCAGAGGGCTACCTGGTTATTGGCCCAAAGGAAGCCCACCCAGGTCGGGGAGAGAGCCCCTCTCTGGGGAAGGGTCCCTGCACTAGGCCGTTCCAGGCTGGTGGGCAGAGGTGTCCTCCTCCTCCTTGGTGGGTGGTGGGTGGCGGGCTGTCAGTGAGGGTTCAGCTCCTCCGTATCAGATGAAACCGGCTGCGGCTGCCGTTGCTTTATCCCTCCACCCCCAGAGCTATTCTCTGGCATTCAGGCCCCACTTCCTGTGCGCTGAAAGCCAAGCTCTGGGCACAAAAGGCCGGCTCTTATCTCCTCGCCCCCTGACCCCAGGCGGACACGCGAGCAGCTCTCATTTCTGCCCAGAGCCGCAGGTGACAGAGTCTCCGGAAGGCAGGGGGCATTCTCAGCCTCTCCCTCTTCAGCCCATAAGCAAATGGGGGCTCTGCCCTGGCCAAAGATTGGAGGGTCTTGAGGGGTCTGACTTTTCCTTACAAGCTTATCAACCCCCCACTACCCACACCAGATGTGTATAAGAGACAGGCCTACAGCTNCCCCCACATCCCCCACCCCAATCCTCCCAGTTGATGGTTTTCTCTGACTGGACCCATGCGCCATGCACCCCATACAGGCAACTGAAGCTTCATCTGCTCCTCTATGGAAGGCAGGAAAAGTGGCTGCTTTGTGGCTGGGGCGGGGGGGTGCTTTGACTTGGAGTTTGGGTCTAGGGGCTGGCTGGTGACAAGGTTGTGTCTGAGACCCCAGGGTCAGGACAGTGACCACCACAAGGGTGAACAGAGGCAGGAGATTGGGGCTGGAGGGCCTGTTAGGGAGCATGAGGTTGAAAGTAAGGGGTGAGAGGAGACAGGGCCAGAAGCGGGTGAGGCCGGCGCTGCAAGGCAGAAGGCCACCACCTCTGGCGTTCAGCATGCTGAGGACTGCGACTCTGGCTGGGCAGGGGTTAAGCGCTGCAGTGTGACTTGACAAGTCCAAGGTGAAGTGGGTGGCCAGAGTCTGAAAGGCATCCTTAACCCCTCTTGGCTGAGAATTCTAGCTGTTGTTCTCAGGATAGACCCTCCCATCATCACTTGTCACAGGAACCAGAGATGCTGGCAGCCCAGCGGGCTCGAGTTCTTAAAGGGACAGTGAGCCCCAAACCTGCCTCCCTTGGGAACTTATGTGGGTCTCCAGCTCAGTGCCTGGTGCTTTGCTTCTCAGCTGGGAGAACCCCACTCAGCCCAACACAGACTTTAAGGAGTGCCTGCTGGCTGGGGGCAGGTAGGAACAGGGAAGAATGGCTGCCATGACCCAGCAGGGTAGGCTAGGGGCTCTTCTCCAGGGTCCCACACAGATTAGTACTTCCTAGTGGATGGTTATTTTCATATAGCCAGAATAACACTCAGCCCACTGGGCTAGCAGTAGGATGAATGAAGGCCTGCCTGGGCAGCAGAGCCTCTGTCCTCCAGGGCCTCTCAGAGATGCCTGGCCCCACCAGCCCAGCAGGGCTGCCTGTGGCCATGTGTCCTGGGGCCTCCCCAGCTTCTTGGGGCCTCAGCATCTGGCAGACAGGACTCCTGCAAGGGCCCCTCCTTTGAGCCCCTCCTTTGCTTCTGTTTGCCTTTTACATTGTGAAAAAGTGGAAATCGCTCAGTCGTGTCTGACTCTTTGTAACCCCATGAACTATACAGTCCATGAAATTCCCCAGGCCAGAATACTGGGGTGGATAGCCTTTCCCTTCTCCAGAGGATCTTCCCAACCCAGGGATCAAGCCCAGGTCTCCCACATTGCAGGCAGATTCTTTACCAGCTGAGCCACAAGGAAGCCCGAGAACNGAACTATACAGTCCATGAAATTCCCCAGGCCAGAATACTGGGGTGGATAGCCTTTCCCTTCTCCAGAGGATCTTCCCAACCCAGGGATCAAGCCCAGGTCTCCCACATTGCAGGCAGATTCTTTACCAGCTGAGCCACAAGGAAGCCCGAGAACATGTGGAGGTCAGGACAGTTCTCGACTGTGTTCTGTGCCTTGGCCACACCAAGTCATAAGTGTCAAGGGCGAGCTCTCTGCTTCTGGCCAGGCCTGGTGAAGGTGCAACCTTGACAAGCCAGCCAGGTGCCCGCCCTCCCAGTCAACCATCCAGGGCATCACTAATCCCACTCTCCCAAATCCAGATGGGGATACGGTAGGGGAGGGAGGGAGGGTGGTGGGTCAGAAGGTTGTGCTCTGTGGATTAACCCTTTAGGTGAAGAAGCGGGAGGAAAGCCTCTGCCCTCAGACCCACCACACATCTGCCTTCCACCCCAGGGCCTCCCACCCCAGGGCCCAGAGACCAGGACACATCCATCCATGTGACTGTGTCTCCCTCTTAAGCACAGACCCATAAGCTCCCGCCTCCCTTAAGCTGGAGTCCTGCCCCAAAGCTACCTGTCCCTCCTGCTTACAAGGCTATCAGGAATAAATACATCGGGGTCCAGACGGGCCTCTAGGTGAAGAGGAACCAGGGTGCCGTCTCTCAGGCTGTGCTGCAGGCTCCTCAGAGCCTGAAACTGGGGCCACACCCACACGTCCCCACCGGTCCCCTCTGGGCAGACCGGCCACATCGAACCTGTAGGTCCCCCTTACACTGGCTCTGCCCAAACCTGCTCTCACACCTGGCTTTAAGGGAATGCCTTTTGATGCCTGGGTGGAATGCGTTTTGAAGCTTGGGGGCCCTCCAGGGAGAGAGCCAGCTAGTAGGGGGTAGGGTGCAGTCCTTATTTCTCCACCAGAAAAATGGGTGCAGGGAGCAGGTGCTGGAGAAAGAGGAGGGGTTGGGGTCTCCACCCATGGGTGCCCCCTCTACGCTTGGCTGTACTGCCTCCCTGGGTCTGAACACAAAGATAGGGGACAAAATCTTTGCTTCTTCCCCTTTTCAGGAGGGGAACAGAGACACAGAGGCTCAGAGGATGAGCCCACGAGCCTGCCCAGCTGCAGAGCCAGCCCACCTATTCCGGGGGCTCTAGAGTCCTCGCCTGGTCTCAGGGTCCCCTAAAACCCACTCCCAGTGAGAACCTGTCTCTTCCTGGGATCCTCTTTGTCCTCGAGGAGGGGCTGTACTTCTGGAGGGGGGCCTGGTGACACAGCTGTCCACAATGTCTTATCAGCACCACACTGGGGCGGCCGCCCTTTGAACTGAGGGTCTCTGCCTGTTTCCTAGCAGCCTTCACAAGAGCCCCATGGCCAGGGTAGGGATGAAAACCCTGGGCAGGCCGCCGGACCCCCAGGGAAGGCAGGGCTGACATCAAGGCTCGCACCAGGGTGGTTTTGTCCCCCTTGGCCCCACCATGACATTGGCACTGTCTGGCAAAGTTGTGGTCACTGTCATCTGGTGGGTAGAAGCCAGGGATGCTGCAAACACCTGGCCCGGCACAGCACAGCCCCCACAGCACAGATGGTCTGAGCCCAGCGTCAACAGTTTGCAGGCTGAGAAACCCTGACAAGGAAGCAGAGTCCCCCAGCAGCTGTGGGAGTAGGGATGGGCTGAGCTGCTTCCTGAAGCTTCTCCCGGACCAGCCAGGTCACTACTCAGCCCTCCCAGGTAGCTGCCCCCCAGGGCTTGAGATGAGACCCAGAGGCAGCCGTGGGCTCTCTGCGGGAGTCCTGTTGGCAGAGCCACTGTTCCTGTTTCCTGGACGTTCCTGGGAACCCCGGAGGTCTCCAGCTTGTTTTCTCCCGTGAAATGTCTCCTTTACTCAGTGGACTAGGGGACCCTGTGCCCTGGGCACCCTGGGTCTCCCCTGCGCCATCACCATCCGTGAAGCGGGGAGAATGGACCACCTCCTGGGACCTGAAGAAGTCTGCTCTGACCCTCTCACTGTCCTTTCTGGGGTGAGCAGGCGATACTGCCCATCAGCTCATCTGGGGACGTCAGTGCCACCCCCAGACCCCCTTGTGTTCTCCGTGCCATTGTGCTGTGGCCTCCCGAACAAGGCCGGGCTCCAGGCCCCAGATATCAGAGTGGCCACCGTGTGCAGTGCAGTATCAGATCAGTAAGCAGATCAGTGCTGGGTCAGATGACATTGTCGGGGTGAACAGAATTCCACACATGTTTGGCAGCCCCGTGTGTGGATCGGTGGGGCGGGGGGTGGTGTGTTACAAGGTGGCTCCTGGGTGCGGGATTCTGGGGGTGGGGTGAGGGGACCCAGGGGCCAATGTCCCTGGAGGCAGGGAAGCAGACAGGTGACAGGAGCCCAGGTGGAGGCTGGAGCCCAGAGCTTCTGCTCCATGGAATTCCAGGCTGTCCTCGGGCACGGCCTCTCTGACCTGACCAGGGACCTGCCTCTCCTCCTTCTAGTGGGTCTGGGCTACTTTGTCTCTGAAATCCCATCAGGTTCTGGGAGGTGGCTTTTAGGCTTTTAGACTCTGTTGAGTGACAACTCAGAAAGACAAAAAGGACTTCAAATTCCCAGAGTCAGCTTTGCAGAGCATCCCAGGGCCTGCCTGCAGTGCCCTCAGGCTGGGTCTTCCCTCTGGACCTGGGAACATCTGGCCCCAGCCCTCTCAGGTACCAGCTCTGTCCAAGTGGCCCTCTCATGACAAGGGTGGGGGCGGAGGTGTCTCCAGTAGCTCATGACAGCCTGGCGGCCAGAGAACAATGGTCTCTCCAAGACCAAGGCAACATTAGGCCCATTGAGGCCCAGAGTGTCCTACTGGGAGCAGGGGGCCCCCTTCTCTCTGCCCAGCCTGGAGACCAAGAAGTCTCCCTTGCTGTCTGCCCCTGGTGGGCTGGCGGGAGACACGGGAGCAGAGACAGAGGTCAGAGGCTTGCCTGGTGTGTGATGTGACAGGTGGCCTTGCCCAGCTGTCCCCACAGCTGGCAGGTCTCCTTCTGCTGCCCCAGCTCTGGCTCCCAGGGGGTTCAGGACCCTTCTTCCTGCTCCTCTGATGAGCTCTCAGAGGGTGCACGTGTGTGTGGAGACGGGGTGCAGAGAGGAGGTGATGATAGGACGTGGGGGGTGATGCAGAGGAAGGAGGCCCCTTGTCCATCAGCCTTGGTCAGCAGGCCTCTGGCTCAGGCTGGGATTGCAGGCCAACCCGGCAGCATCCATCCTGCCCAAGAGCTGACCGTGGTCCCTGCAGTGGGTTCAACAGTGTCCCCCTTAAAGCCACATCCCCCCAGAACCTTAGAATATGCCTTTCTTGGAAATGGTGTCCTTTACTCTGGGCAAAGGGTCAGACATGACCGAGCAACTGAGCGACTGAGCATGCAGGAGGGCACTCTGGAGCTCAGTTAGGGCCTCCGCCTCGACAGAGATGCTGCCCGCACCCACAAGCAGTGTCCTTGCCTTTGTCCCCTAGGGAGGCCACAGACCCAGCAGGACTGAGCCGGCCCTGCAGCTGGGCCGGCTGAGCAGTCTGAGTCCATCCTGAGAGCCAGGGGCCTCCTCTAGGCCGGTGTCCTCTCCACCGCCTCGTCCTCCTCCGGGCCACCCTCCATCCCCAGGGCATCTGCAGCTCTCAGGCTTGAGTGGTTTCCTGGGAGATGCTCCCTATCAGGGAGGGTCTGGGGCTTGGGTCGCCTGCTTCAGAGGAAGAGCGGGCAGACGTGGATGGGAGAGCCAGCTCCAGGCTGGGCAGGGGACCGCTTCCAGAGACGAGGCTCCCCTCTACATGTCAGGAGGGGGTGGTAGGAGACCAGGGTCTAGGGAGGGGCTTAAAGTGGCTGTGGGCTCTACCCAGACCTTTCATGCATCCTTCTCCAGGGGCATTTTCTCAGCGTTTGGGAGCCCAGGCCCAGGGGACAGCTGACCACCAGGCCGGGACTTGGTGTCATGCCGGGTGAAGTCACATGTGCCCCCAGGGTCCCTCATCAGGTCCAGAGCACAGGGTGTGGGGGTGACGGCAGGTTCAAGAGGACACGCCCCTTGGGTTCAGACCGGCCTGCTCCCCTACTGGGGCCTCAATGCTTGAGTGGGGTCTGCATGCCTGGCTTAAAGGTCACTCCCAGCAGTGACATCGTGGCCTGGGGGAGGCTGTCTGGCTGTTGTCTGGGGGTGATGTGGTCCTTACAGTCTTTCTCCAGGGAGTGAAGGAAGGAAGGAGTGACCTGTCAGGCTATGTCTCACGACCCTACCCCTAGCGCAGCAGCCCTGTGGGCATGTTTGGGTAGCTCGGAAGTCATTGTAAGAGGGTGGAAGGGGACAGTGACTGTCCAGAAGGGCAGGCAGGGTGTGGAGGACATGAAGGGGCCTCAGAGAGGGGACAGTGAGCAGGTCAGGGTGGGGGCAGCCCCACAAAGCAAGTCTCCTTCCCTGGTGTCACAAGTCCCCCACCCCTGCCGGCCCCGCTAAGGAAGTCCTGCCTGGTACCCGCTTTGTAGAGAGGGTGTAGGGGCGCTGGGGGTTGCCGTGACCCATCCTGTCACCACTGAGTCCACACCACACTCTGGCCCAGTGTCGGGGCACGGCTACCCCTTCAGGCTTCTGATTTGAGAGACAGCCTTCAGCTATAGACCTCCCAGTGGCCCCACCCTGCGATGGGGCGGGAGAGGGGATGGAGACCCCCCACCTCGCTCCCCCTTTCCGTTTCCTGAGAAGAGAAAGGGCTGGTCCTGGAGCCCCTCGCCCAGCGCTGCCCGCAGCCCGGCCGTCAGGAGCTCTCTAAGCTGAAAAGGCTCTTTGACATCATTACATAAGCCATCACATTGTTACCGGCCACGCCAGAAGTTGTAAATACTTGGGGAAAAAGCCCTCTTTGTTGATGAAGTTCTGGGATGTGGGGCCTTGCATTTTTACTGCTCTGGATTAAGGGCAATCAGGCCTGCTGGAAAGTGCACGGCCGGGGAACCTCTGCACCCTTGACGGGGCTTTTTATGACTGTGCATGTTCGGTTTCCAGCCCTGGCAGTAGAGGCCCAGGGATTCCCTGGCCTGGGGCTCATAGCCCACACCAGTGGTGAGTGGCAGGTGGGGCCCCTCCTGGTTCATACGAGCTCTCTTGTCCCTGGGCCCCTGGGGGATTCCAAGATGGGGGCCCCTGGGGGATTCCAAGATGGGGGCCCCTGGGGGATTCCAAGATGGAAGCCCCTGTCTGCAGCAGGAGGCAGACGCGTCCCCAGGTGGCGGGCAGGGGCGTCTCCCTTCCCCTCACAGCTCTGGTTATACTCCAGTTCTGGCTATGTGTGCCATGTGGAGGTCAGAAAATCGCCTGAACTTTCTGGTTTTCCCAAGTTCTTCCAAGTCCAGGTGGCCCAACTTTCAAAGTGCAGATGGCCGATGTCCTGTCATTCCAAACTTCATGATTTTCTGAAACCAACACCAGTGAGGGACAGGGCTGCTTGTGCAGGGGGGCCCCATACCTCTGAGAGCTGAGTCACACCAAGCACCCTCACAGAACCCCAGGTTTGAAAAGATGATGGTCGATCACATTTCTCACCAAAGGCACACAGCACTCCAGCAAGGAGCTCGCACCCAGCCATGAACCAGCCCCTGTGCGGTGCTGGGACGCCCCACAGCCAGCACATGAGACCCTGCCTGCTGGTCATGCCTGGGAACCCGACAGCGGATCACAGTCAAGATTCCTGAGAGATGGCGGTTGCCCGGCCCTGCCCTCTGTCAATCCCACTGCTGCCTGGAACATGATTTATTTCTCAGAATAGCTGAAAATGCACAAGACCCACTGCTAGTGAACTGAACCACAGCCACAAAGGACAAAATCCAAAACATAACAAGTCCCCACTTTGAAAGATAAAATGGAATTCTCTTTTGATTTTCCGCAGGCCCTCAGCAAGGCAGAGGCCCTGCAGGAAGAAGGCAGATGAACAGCCATGGCACCAGGGGCTGATTTCTGGCCGCAAGACACTTTGTCTGTCAGAGAAGGTGGAGGGGGAGAAGAGCCACCCCAAGACCCGCCTGGGGACTGGGGGCTGCTGGTGTCTGCTTGTGACATCTGGGCCTGCCCAGGTTTGGGAGGATGCTGGACAGTGGGAAGGAGCCCATAGACCAGCAAGGGCCTTGGGGTACAGCATGGTGGCTCCCACAACCCCCCTGCAGTTCTGAGGAGGGGACCCGCCTGCAGGCTACAGGAGTTGGAGCCTGGTTGGCCTAGGAGTCACAACTGTTTTTAAATTCTGTTTTTACAAGGAGCGTGAGATTTATAGGCTCTTGAGGGGAAGAAAATGATGTAACTTGAGTCAATCAACAGACCGTTTATTCCGGGTCTGTTTCCTCTCGTCTCTGAGCTCTGGAGACACTCCCGTGAGCACATGGCCTTTACAGAGACCCATGCACCATACAAGCTCACACACACACCACTCATTCTTGTGTCACACTCATGGCCAGGGTCATTGATGCACACTACACGCACAACCCCCATCACAAATACATGTGCGTGCGTGCTCCCCCCCCCACACTGCTCACTCCTACATTATATGAATGGCCAGGGTCACTGATACACGCTTCATGCATATCAACCAGCACCTGTGCTTGTGTGCACACACCCACATGCACACAAACACGGGATGCCCTGAACATGGCGCAGGTGTCACGGAGGATGCTGCCACAGGCTTCTACACACCCACACGTGCACAAACACAGGATCCCCTGAACATGGTGCAGGTGTCACGGAGGATGCTGCCACATGTTTCCTCAGGCTTCCACAGGCTTCCACACACCTCCACAGGCATCCACATGTTTCCTCAGGCTTCCACAGGCTTCCACACACCTCCACAGGCATTCACATGTTTCCTCAGGCTTCCACATGCTTCCACATGCTTTTGCAGGCTTCTACACGCTTCTGCAGTCTTCCACACACTTCTAGAGGCTTCTGCACACTTCCACAGGCTTCTGCACACTTCCACAGGTTCCCATCGATTTCCACAGNCCACACACCTCCACAGGCATTCACATGTTTCCTCAGGCTTCCACATGCTTCCACATGCTTTTGCAGGCTTCTACACGCTTCTGCAGTCTTCCACACACTTCTAGAGGCTTCTGCACACTTCCACAGGCTTCTGCACACTTCCACAGGTTCCCATCGATTTCCACAGGCTTCCACATGCTTTGACAGGCTTCCACACACCTCCATAGGCTTCCACAGACTTACACAAGCTTCCACACACTTCCACATGCTGCCACAGGTTCCTACAGACTTCCACAAGCTTCCACCCACTTCCACATGCTCCCACAGGTTCCCACAGACCTCCACAGGCTTCCACACACTTCGACAGACTTTCACATGCTTCCATAGTCTTCCACAGGCTTCTGCCCTCACACCTTCTCATTGATTTCCCACATTGTCTTCCTTTGTGAAACCCCGCCCCTGTGCTGGGTGACGAGGGCAAAGCACAATGTTTGACTTTGTCCCCTTGGAGCTGTGACAGAGGTGCCCTGGGGGACTGTGGACCTGGCTGGCAGCTCAGAGCTCTTCTTGTCTCAGAGGGGGCTAGGCTGGGGTACGCAGGGCCCCTGAGCCATCTGGCCTTGGGAAGAAGCATCTTGAGGGATGATGGAGATCAAGTACTCGGTCTCATCTCAGGAGGACCTCTGTGTGGTCAGGGGAGCGTGGAGCCAAGGAGGGCTGCTCATAATGTGAGGTCTTTGAATGGCAGGTCCACCCTGCTGACCTCTCGCTGCCCTGCTCAGAGTCAGATAAAGACCTTGTCCCCCAAGGTGATGATAGCAGGTTCTGAGCCCCTGGAAAATGAGCCTGTTCCGAGAGCTTGGGTGCCCAGCAGCCCACAGATCCTGCGGCCTCCCTGGAGGCAGCCCCAGCCAGATGACCGCACACACACAAGCCCATCTATCTTTCAGCTGGACCATGCAAAGCCCAAGCCTCGTACTCAAAGTCTCACGGCCCTGTAAAGTCTGGCCCCTCACCTGTAGCAATTGATTTTCCTGTCTTGGCCCAACTGACGTTTCTTTTAACTTGGCATGCTTGTGCATTTTATTAAGGCACTGCTTTACCACTAACTGACAGTAGAGGGCATCAGCATACACTATGCCTCACTCTGTATCCAGGAAAAAGGAAGTAGATCTCTCAAGAGACGGTACCTGGCTGTTGTGGCAGTGAGAGTTAAGCACCTGCCTTTAAGGGCAGCCTTGCTATTCCCTTTCTTCCCAGCCACCCATCACCTGTGGCTGGTGCATTGCTGATGGGGGTAACGGCTGTGCCAGGGCACTCAGCTATGCCGTCCAGAGACCAGACGGCCCATCAGTCCAACCCTACCAGTTCTGCCTTGTCCCTCAGGTGTGGGCGGGAGATGCCAAAGCTCAGTGGAGAAGCCATCAAAAGCTATGGGAGACACAGCTTCCCATCAGGGACAATGGCTTCTGGTGCCACATGGCTGGCCCTAGACCCCCCCCTCACCCAAGTGCAGCCAGCTCTGCCCCCACGTTGGGGAAGCTAGCATTATCCTTGGGCCTCAAGTTTCCCCACCTGCCAATGAGGTGGGAAATCAGACAAGTGCTCAGAGCCCTTCCTACCCTCTTCCCATCCCTGGAGCCAAGGAACAGCCAGCAAGATGCCCATCCAAACCCACCTTGAGGGCCTTCTCCTCTGCCTGCCCCCTAGGTCTGCCTTGGCCTGGTTCTTCTCTCTTAACTTTGCTAGGACCCTGAGGCCGGTTATCTGCTCCCACCCCATAGGCCAACAATCCCAGGCTGGAGGAGGCTAGACCGTCCAGAATTAATGCCCAAGATTGTCAGAAGAAAACAGTGGTCTCCTCTGACTCACTCTTGAATGTCAGGCCTTCTTGATGACTCCTGCACAGGAAGGATGGGGGCAAGACCTTAGAAGCAGACAGACCCCCGACGACTGCAGTCCCCATGCATGCGGGATGTCACCCCAAAACGTTTTTGCTCCTAGCTCCTGAAGGAGCAACCTCCCCCCAGCTTCCTCGACAGACATCAAAGCAGGACTCACGGGTCAGATTTCCCGGTGTCACTTCAAATGTCACGCCATGTTTGTAGCCATTTACGGCATTAAAAATGTAAATGAATTAATTATAGAGCTCGGGGCCTTTATTTTTCACTCACAGTTGCTTTTTTCCAAGGAAAGTGGGGAGAGTGCTGGCAGCCACTGCAACTCTGTCGGCGTTTTGATTACTTTTTATTGTTGCAAATCTTTCAATAAGCGAGGGAAAAACACCCTGGATTGCTTTCTGGCATGTCTGAAATATCCAGATGATGCTCGGAATTTATACATTTACTTTTGTTACTCGCAATTTGGAAATGTGGTTATGGAGAGTCCCTATCCTGCTGGGGAGTTCAAGGTCATGAGTGTTTGCCTGGTGAGGACGAAGCCAAGAACCCTGAGTTGGGGAAGAAATGATACACATGCCCCTCCCCTGACATAGACACATACATATGTGTGTATGCACACACATACACACACACACATATTATCTTCACATTTCCCCACATTTTCTGGTTCAGAAATGTAGAAGAATAGGAATAATGACACTGGGAAAAGTGAGTTTGAGCCAGATAATGTTCTTAAAACAAGCACGTACACACAACACCACAAAATCCTCCAGAACAGAAACAAGTTTGAGAAAGCTGTAGGTGAACAGCCCAATAAGACGGAGCAGAAAAGAGCCCTAAAGATGCTCTTACTGCAGTTATTAAAAGTCCTATATGTGTCTTCCCTTGTAATTGAATTTCACCGCATAATTTAAGAAAAGCCACACACAAAAAAACTTGTAGTAAAAAACTGGGGTATAATTTTCTTCAATCAACTCCGGCTCATGACTGCAATTACCCCAAGCCTTTGCAAGCCTTGCTGTGATGCTCCGGGGACGGGCCTTGGAGCCGCCGTGGGTGGTGTCCTTTCATGTGCCTCTCAAACCGTTCTTTATTGTAAGGTTTCAAATTAGCGCTAGCAGCAATGAGCAAATTTGATAATTCGATCTCAAATTAGTTAATGTAATGTGCCAGTAACCACTAACTAGTGTATTACAAAGAGGAAAATGTATCTTTTTTGGAGTTGGGATACAAAGTTAACCAGCCTGTCATTTTGCCTTTGGAAACTTTTTTGGGTCTTTATTAAAAGGAAATAATCCTATAAGCAATGTGTATCCCTCTCGGTGCTGGAGGTGTATGAAGGCGGAAGCAGGAGTGTGTGGGCAGGCTCCGCTCCGCTGTCCTCGCCTGCCAGGTCTGCCCTCGCCTGCCAGGCCTGCCCTCAGAAGGCTTCCCCAAAGTGTTGGGTCTGGAGGTGAAGGCCAGCGGAGGTTGCAAGGAGGAGGAGCTGAGAGCAGGGGGGAATCCACCCCAGGGAGGCTCTGCCTCCCTGGAATTGACCAGAGAGATGGTCTGCTCCAACGGTCACACCAAAGTCTGGTCCTGAAGGGAAATTTGGATCTGGACTGAAGCAGGATGCTGAGAGAAGGTCAGGGACATCCAAACCCCAGAGACTTCCCATGGTCCCACACCTTGACCCCAGGACACCGCCGCCCAGGGCTGTACCCAGCCCAGGAATGGAGCCAGTACCAAGAAATGGGCACCCCAGGGGAACATGACCCTGGTGGTCCATCCCCGTCAGCTGGGATTCCCATTCCTCCGTGGTTAGCTAGGTTCTGGCTAGGAGCATCCTTCTGCTCTTCTCATCCCTGTCACTCCCAGGTCAGGGCCCGAAATGTCATTATCAGCAGGCGGCCTAGGGACAGACACCCCGTGCGGCAAGTGGCCAGAGAGATGGTCTGCCCAGTGGTCACACGGTCAAACCAGACGGGACCTGGGGTGAGCGCTTATCCAGTGCCTCCTGCACGCCAGGCTGTGGAGGGCCTCTGTGTCTGGGTTATCAACACATGTCACGGCTTCCCGGCTGCACAGCATCCCTCCTTCCTACACGGAGTACTCCTACCCCTTGCTACAGCCTAATCCTGCTTCCTGCTGCCCTGCACCCTGCTTCCCATACACCGCGTCATGCTTCCTGCCACGCGGCATCTCTGCTCCTTGCCACACCGTCAGCTCCGTCTCTTTCCAGCTCCTTGCTCTCCTGGTTTCCTCCCAGTACTTAGCGTGTATTTGTGGTATCTAATAAGCACCTATTCTTCCCTGGAAACTGGATGGATGGGAGCTGAGACCTGAGGGATCCGAGCTCTTTCAGGCTGGACCTGATCCCTGCCATGGAAAAGGGAGGCTTCCTTCGGAATGAGAGGCTAGCTGCCCCCACACATCCCGGCGTGGGGGTAAGCCCAGTAAGTAAAGCGGGAAAGACTGGCTGGGGTGACTTTGGAAGGCTTCGCTGTGGCCCTGAACTTGCTACTTTAATCAGAGTTGAGAGGGCCCTCCTCCCGCCCCCACCCGCTCTCAGTCAGTGACAGACGACTCTTGCCAGAAACGGTTTAAAAGGAACAGGAGACGCTCTTTATCTGTGTGGCCTGAGCCCGTTTACTCCACGAGAGCCCCAGCCCCTGTCCGGCTGAAAGCCACGGCTTGTTCTCTCATCTGATGGATGAAAGGAATTTGGAAGCCTGATACTGTCCCCTGAGATGTCATTCAAATCCTCAGATACCTTCTCCAGGCAGGGCCACCACCACCGGTCGACGCATCACTCCCCCTGCCCCCCCATGCCTCCCAGACCCTCACCTCGGAGCCGGGCTCTAATCAATAGAAACTAGAGTGACGGGGGTGGGGGAAGTGTCTCCGATTGGTAGCCAGGAAAGTAAAAACATGATTAGGAATGAAGTCGCTGGGGATGCTCTAAATTGGAGCTCTTTGAAACCAGTCTGGGCAGATCGGCTTTCCTTCGTGGGGGTGGGAGGGGGGGTTTCTTGTCAGTTCCCATGTAAAGGAAAGAGATGAAAAATGCAAAAGACAAAGCTTGTGGCCCCTCCCCCCTGGGCTGCACGGGGACAACGGCAATGTTCTCTTGGCTCATTAAAAAAGTACAACAAAGAACAACAACTGCTAAGTGTTTCCTCTCAAAAAGAACAAAGAGAAAGCCGCAGGTCTTAATGGTTCTTATTGATGGCTTATAAATGTGCCCGTGTCCTTCAGCGAGAAGCTCTTCCTTGCCAGTCCTCCTTGGTTTTATTCCAAACTCCCCTTTCCACCGCAATCCACCCCCCAATAATAACTCAAACAAACTCTAAAATCTATAGATGCAGCTTTCCAGGGTGATGGATTTGCCCCTCTTCCTGAAATTCAAATATAAATCCCCCAGCCTCTGCAAAGTAACCATGGCAGCTTGATTTATTTGGGCTGCTGCAGAGTTGCCCTGTAGACTTTCAAAAACTTGGAAAGGCAAAGAATGCAGGGAGAGGGAGGGAGGGAAAGAGTGGAGAGAGAGAGTATAGCGAGGTCCCTGCCTGCCCTACTGGGGTTGCCATCAAGCCCCATGGAGGGAGCAGGCTTTCCCGACAGCGGGGGAGGGGGGAGGAAAGGGAGGGAGGGGATTTTGTTCAGAGCAATCCCATGCACTCAGTCAATCCGTCTTTCCCCGGATATCGCTAATCTGCACATTTCTCTTCTTGTGTGATGTTACCATCGCTTTATCACAAATGGGCTATGAAGACATTTGGAGCTGCTACTGTTGTAATCTATCCAAGATGAATAGGGGCGAAGGCTGAAATAAACTCCCCGTTTCCTGTCCCATCTGTCTGCCAGACTGCGGCTGCAGGTCAGGGCCATCCTCCCTCCAGGCTGGTAATTGCAAAAAAACGAAACAACTGAACCCAAACCAGAAGATCAAAGAGCTCAGGGGGAGGGGAGGAGGGGGCACTTTGCTGGGAACACACTGGCTCCGGGGCGAAGGCGATTAGGAGAAACAACAACACAAACCCCGACCCTCTGTCATTAACAAAGAGGGACCAGAGGAGAGCCGGCAGAGGGGGCTTGCTCCCGCGCTGGAGCAGGATAACCAGGCACAGGGTGGGGGAGGCAGACGCGCTCCCCGTCCTCGTCCTGGCCACCTCCGACCACAGGCTTTCGGTCATCTGCTCCTCTGAGCAGCACATGCATCTTTCAGCTTCCGTGGGGAGACAGGATCGCCCCTCGCCCCACCTTCTCTCCAGGGCCAGCTTAGAAACCGTCTTGGGCACATCACCCACGGCCCAGGTTCTGTCTTCCCGTCCCCAGACACCCAGCCCTTCCCACCCCCTAGGACGTCCTGGTCCCTGCACCCACGGCTTCCCTGGCCATCCAGCACCCAGGGGTCCAGCCTGTTTCGTGGCCCCCAGCCCCCGCGTGGAGGGAGGGTGTGTTCTTGCCAGAGGGTCACATGTCTCTGAAAACAGCGGTTTCTGAACCTTGTTTCTGGGGTCCCACACTTGGTGACTCATTAATTACATTTGATATTCAAATGGACGAAACTCTGCCACCAACCAGTGTTCCCCCCACCACCGGCAATAAATCGTGGCTGGGAGTGCTAACAGCGCTCACATTTACTCCTATTAATTCTTCCTGTTTTTGAATGCTGGGCCGGCTCCAGACTCGCTGCATTACAAGCTTTCCTGCTGGAGAAGCGAGGCCTCTAGGCTGCGTTCCAGTTATAACTGGCAGCTAATACCTTCACACGTTCGCAAATCCCAGGCCGGCCGGGGCAGGAGGGAGCCCGGGGTTTGCTGGGGGTCAGCAGATTGCGGGCTCGGAGCCCCTGGGAGGCGATTCCAGCCCCGAGGGGGCGGGCATAGAGGGGCCCATGTAGCCCTGAACTAGGGTGTGGGGCTTTGCCATAGCAGCAGGCCCGAATAAACCATTTCTAATATGGGGAAAAAGAAACTTTCCATCCTATTTTCATTTTCTCTCCACTTCCTTCCTCTCACCTGGATGCTGGGAGGGGGTGGCGGGGAGGGAAGATGGACTGCGCTCTCATCCACCGGAATTCTCCTCCTTCCCTGACCTACCCGAGGATTTAAAATGTCACAGGCAGCCAGGCTCTTGCCTCGCANCCTAATCCTGCTTCCTGCTGCCCTGCACCCTGCTTCCCATACACCGCGTCATGCTTCCTGCCACGCGGCATCTCTGCTCCTTGCCACACCGTCAGCTCCGTCTCTTTCCAGCTCCTTGCTCTCCTGGTTTCCTCCCAGTACTTAGCGTGTATTTGTGGTATCTAATAAGCACCTATTCTTCCCTGGAAACTGGATGGATGGGAGCTGAGACCTGAGGGATCCGAGCTCTTTCAGGCTGGACCTGATCCCTGCCATGGAAAAGGGAGGCTTCCTTCGGAATGAGAGGCTAGCTGCCCCCACACATCCCGGCGTGGGGGTAAGCCCAGTAAGTAAAGCGGGAAAGACTGGCTGGGGTGACTTTGGAAGGCTTCGCTGTGGCCCTGAACTTGCTACTTTAATCAGAGTTGAGAGGGCCCTCCTCCCGCCCCCACCCGCTCTCAGTCAGTGACAGACGACTCTTGCCAGAAACGGTTTAAAAGGAACAGGAGACGCTCTTTATCTGTGTGGCCTGAGCCCGTTTACTCCACGAGAGCCCCAGCCCCTGTCCGGCTGAAAGCCACGGCTTGTTCTCTCATCTGATGGATGAAAGGAATTTGGAAGCCTGATACTGTCCCCTGAGATGTCATTCAAATCCTCAGATACCTTCTCCAGGCAGGGCCACCACCACCGGTCGACGCATCACTCCCCCTGCCCCCCCATGCCTCCCAGACCCTCACCTCGGAGCCGGGCTCTAATCAATAGAAACTAGAGTGACGGGGGTGGGGGAAGTGTCTCCGATTGGTAGCCAGGAAAGTAAAAACATGATTAGGAATGAAGTCGCTGGGGATGCTCTAAATTGGAGCTCTTTGAAACCAGTCTGGGCAGATCGGCTTTCCTTCGTGGGGGTGGGAGGGGGGGTTTCTTGTCAGTTCCCATGTAAAGGAAAGAGATGAAAAATGCAAAAGACAAAGCTTGTGGCCCCTCCCCCCTGGGCTGCACGGGGACAACGGCAATGTTCTCTTGGCTCATTAAAAAAGTACAACAAAGAACAACAACTGCTAAGTGTTTCCTCTCAAAAAGAACAAAGAGAAAGCCGCAGGTCTTAATGGTTCTTATTGATGGCTTATAAATGTGCCCGTGTCCTTCAGCGAGAAGCTCTTCCTTGCCAGTCCTCCTTGGTTTTATTCCAAACTCCCCTTTCCACCGCAATCCACCCCCCAATAATAACTCAAACAAACTCTAAAATCTATAGATGCAGCTTTCCAGGGTGATGGATTTGCCCCTCTTCCTGAAATTCAAATATAAATCCCCCAGCCTCTGCAAAGTAACCATGGCAGCTTGATTTATTTGGGCTGCTGCAGAGTTGCCCTGTAGACTTTCAAAAACTTGGAAAGGCAAAGAATGCAGGGAGAGGGAGGGAGGGAAAGAGTGGAGAGAGAGAGTATAGCGAGGTCCCTGCCTGCCCTACTGGGGTTGCCATCAAGCCCCATGGAGGGAGCAGGCTTTCCCGACAGCGGGGGAGGGGGGAGGAAAGGGAGGGAGGGGATTTTGTTCAGAGCAATCCCATGCACTCAGTCAATCCGTCTTTCCCCGGATATCGCTAATCTGCACATTTCTCTTCTTGTGTGATGTTACCATCGCTTTATCACAAATGGGCTATGAAGACATTTGGAGCTGCTACTGTTGTAATCTATCCAAGATGAATAGGGGCGAAGGCTGAAATAAACTCCCCGTTTCCTGTCCCATCTGTCTGCCAGACTGCGGCTGCAGGTCAGGGCCATCCTCCCTCCAGGCTGGTAATTGCAAAAAAACGAAACAACTGAACCCAAACCAGAAGATCAAAGAGCTCAGGGGGAGGGGAGGAGGGGGCACTTTGCTGGGAACACACTGGCTCCGGGGCGAAGGCGATTAGGAGAAACAACAACACAAACCCCGACCCTCTGTCATTAACAAAGAGGGACCAGAGGAGAGCCGGCAGAGGGGGCTTGCTCCCGCGCTGGAGCAGGATAACCAGGCACAGGGTGGGGGAGGCAGACGCGCTCCCCGTCCTCGTCCTGGCCACCTCCGACCACAGGCTTTCGGTCATCTGCTCCTCTGAGCAGCACATGCATCTTTCAGCTTCCGTGGGGAGACAGGATCGCCCCTCGCCCCACCTTCTCTCCAGGGCCAGCTTAGAAACCGTCTTGGGCACATCACCCACGGCCCAGGTTCTGTCTTCCCGTCCCCAGACACCCAGCCCTTCCCACCCCCTAGGACGTCCTGGTCCCTGCACCCACGGCTTCCCTGGCCATCCAGCACCCAGGGGTCCAGCCTGTTTCATGGCCCCCAGCCCCCGCGTGGAGGGAGGGTGTGTTCTTGCCAGAGGGTCACATGTCTCTGAAAACAGCGGTTTCTGAACCTTGTTTCTGGGGTCCCACACTTGGTGACTCATTAATTACATTTGATATTCAAATGGACGAAACTCTGCCACCAACCAGTGTTCCCCCCACCACCGGCAATAAATCGTGGCTGGGAGTGCTAACAGCGCTCACATTTACTCCTATTAATTCTTCCTGTTTTTGAATGCTGGGCCGGCTCCAGACTCGCTGCATTACAAGCTTTCCTGCTGGAGAAGCGAGGCCTCTAGGCTGCGTTCCAGTTATAACTGGCAGCTAATACCTTCACACGTTCGCAAATCCCAGGCCGGCCGGGGCAGGAGGGAGCCCGGGGTTTGCTGGGGGTCAGCAGATTGCGGGCTCGGAGCCCCTGGGAGGCGATTCCAGCCCCGAGGGGGCGGGCATAGAGGGGCCCATGTAGCCCTGAACTAGGGTGTGGGGCTTTGCCATAGCAGCAGGCCCGAATAAACCATTTCTAATATGGGGAAAAAGAAACTTTCCATCCTATTTTCATTTTCTCTCCACTTCCTTCCTCTCACCTGGATGCTGGGAGGGGGTGGCGGGGAGGGAAGATGGACTGCGCTCTCATCCACCGGAATTCTCCTCCTTCCCTGACCTACCCGAGGATTTAAAATGTCACAGGCAGCCAGGCTCTTGCCTCGCAAGCATTTCTCGTAAATTCAACGCCGAGCGTTTGGACGCTGTGCTCTGCCTTCTGACTCACGGCTTCAGTGGTGACAAGTCATCACGGAGACTGTGGTCCAGCTCCAGGGCTCCGTGGGCAGAGTGGGTTTCCCTGAGTGTTTCAGAGGAGCTAGCAGTTAAATTCCTTTCCAACAACTGCTCCAGCCGCAGGGTCTGTGCCCCTGTGGGCAGAAAGCTGAGGATGAGGCATCTGAAGCCACATCCCTTCCACCATCAGCTGGTTGGGAAAGGCAGCCACGGCACTGGGGCAGAGAGGGCAGAGGGCAGAGATCTACTGGTCCCTGCACAGGAAGCCCCTGGCCTCCCGAAAGCCCTTCGGTTGACAAGCAAACACAGCGACTTCAGGCTGCAGCCCCAAGGTACACGGTCGCGTGGGTGCCCACGCGTGTGTGCCCGTGTGTTTTGAAAAGCCTGTCTCCCCGGACGTCAGGATCACACGTGTTCAAAATCCAGGCGCACTTTTCAGAAGTTATTTCTGGAAAAATGTTGAATCTCATAACAGCAATAAAAGGAAAATACTGCCTCAGCCAACATAAATGTCTGTTTGGAACAGGCTTGAAAAGCATTGGAATATTTGTGTAAGTTTGAAATTCCAGCCTTCGGAGGGGAGCAGCTTGGCTGTCGGTGGGCTTCAGGGAGGAGGATGCAGGCTCCGTTTCCGAAAGCTGGGTACTGAGCCGGTCTATCTGCTGGTTCGGACACACTGGTTCTGGGCACTGGTCCTGTCCACTGAGGGAATGATGCCGGTACCAGAAGCCAGGGAAGCGGGACGTGAGGGTGGGGGCTGGCCTTGGAGGAGGGGTGACAGTAGCCTCGTGCCCTTGGGGTCCGATGGTCCTGCACCCACACTGCCCAACCAGCCACACACCTGTCAGTCCCCACCCGACGGCTTCCTCGATGGGGCCCCACACTGACCCTCACCTGGGCACTGGGGAGTGTGGGAACGAGCGGGGAGGAGCCTGCTGGGGGCAAGGATGCTGGTGGCACCACTGCCACCTGCTGAGGGCCTCAGATGGGCCAGGCTGAGCACAGGCCCCTAACATACTTTCTCATCCAGTTGCAGCAGCACTAGGGGTTCTGCAGGTGGGCCCAGTTCACCCAAGGAGGGAGAGAAGACGAGGTAAGAGCCCAGGGCACCTCTCCAGGGACAGGCAGGCTATCGGCCTTGGAGTCCTGGAGCTTGCTGACCAGGATCTGACTTGTGAATCTGGGAAAGGGAGCATGCAAGACAAACACTGGTGGCTTGGCAGCCCCTCTGGACCCAGGGGCAGACGCGGTTCTGTCTATGAGGCAGACCTGGAGGCGTGTTGAGAGGACGGTAGATCTGAGTTTCCCTGGTGGGCAGTGGGACAGGACCAGGGATGAGACGAGCATTGGGGTTGCCTTTGGGGTCTGGCAGATCTGGGTTTCTGCTCACACCCTTCCTGGCTGTTCCACCTGGGGGAGCTTCTGGACCTCTCTGTGCCTCAGTTTACCCATGCGTTAGAAGGCCAGATGAGGGTTAAGTGAAGACCGACCTGTGCCACGCTTGGCCCAGTCCTGACTGGTAAGTTGTCCTTGCTGATTCCTGGCCTCTCTCCAGCTGCATCTCTGACTTGCCTGAGACCCACCCACGGGCCTGGCGATTGGAAGGCTTCCTGGAGCCAGGGTCGTGCCTTGGATCCACCGGCACAGGACAGAGCGAAGTGGACACCATCAGAGGGGCAGGCATCCAGGCAATTTGGGAAAGAAATAAAGAATCTCTCTCTGAGCTTGGCTCCTCCTGTTTGTTTCCAAAAGTGAAAGAAAGCAAGAGAGAAAATGTAGACACACCGCGCCTACTTTTTGGGAAAAGCAACAAAGATGCACCCCCAGGGGAGCAGTGCTAACACTGCAGGACTGTTGCAGGAGGTCTGGATCTCATTAGCGGAACGACTGCCTGGTCCCTGCACAGGACTCGGCGCCCGCTGTGCAGGTTAACCCTTCCTGCCTCGCCATCCTCACCCTGGCTCCCACGGCGTGCATCATGGGCCACAGGGGGGCTCTCGGGACAACTGTGGCTGAGGACCCTGCCACCAAAGACAGCTCACACTGGAGCTTGCATGCCACCAAAGACAGCTCACACTGGAGCTTGCACACACACATGCACACGCGGGCACACATGCACACGTCTTCATGCACACACATGCACATTCCTGCGTGCACACACTGGGATGCTTCTTCTCCCTGGGGCTACCTCATTTGAGGTTCTGCGAAAAGTTGCCAAAATAATGAAAGGGTGAGAAGGGTGTGCTGGCTGGGCTTGTGGAGGAGGGGCAGCCCTGGGCACTGGGGACTGAGCCGCCCAACTTGCCGTGGGTCTCTCCCTGGGGAGCCTGACCTCACCGGCTGGGCTTGGCTGCACTCCTCAGCATTGAGAGCCCCAAAGGCTGTGATGCCAGGGTGACTGGAGCTGGGATGAGGAGGGTGGGTGCCAGGGCTCCACCATGCTGCCCCCACCTTAGGCGAAGTGAGTGTGAGGGGGTATGGCTGAGGGCTGGGGTCTTCCCGGGGAGATGGGTCCTGGGACCTGGCTTACTGCAGGCTCCTGCCTCTGGCTTCACCTCTGAGCAGCCTTTGCCTTCATCAACCTCCCCTAGGACCACCAAGGAGGGATCATCCTCGTGATGTTCACTTTACAGGTGAGGGTGTGACCATCTCAGCTGGGCAGGGGTAGGTGCAGAGCCTCTGAGTGTCCAGGTACTGAGCTGTGCCGTAACGTCCCAAGCCAACAAGAGCCAGCATGTGTGATGGAATCGTGGCTTAGTGTTTTAAAATCCAACTTCCATGTGGAAACTGATTAAAACACAGTAAAATCCACATGATGCACATACGTGCACATGCACACTCAGTGAGGTCAGGGCCTGAGGGACCTCTCGCTGGGCATGAGGCTCTCTTCACCCATCCCTCCTCCCGGCTTGGACCCTGTGGTTGGCGGGGGCAAGGCTGCTCTCAGACTCTCCTTGGACTCTGTGGTCTGACCACAGCACTGCGTGTGCCCTGATGTTCCTCCGAGGGGCCCAGGGTAGAGGCGCCCATACTTGGCCCCCTTGGCCCCTGCAGCCCTGCCTCCCTGGGGCCCCTCCCCACTGGGCCCTAGTTGCAGTGGCCCCTGAGGCGGTGTCCAGAGCCATGGGCTGGTGAGGCCTTGACCTCCAGACTCACAGTAGACCAGCTTAGGGAGCTTGGTCCCAAGGGATATGGGAAGAGAACTGTAACACTAATACTAACAGTAATAGTTTTGGCCTCCCTTTGTTAAGCATCTTCTCCATACTAAGCGCTGCTGCTCTGGTTTTACATTCACCCCTCAGTCCTTCCTGAAATATTTCCTATGATGTGACATGTATTCTCTGAAGAGTGACACGGAAGAGAAATGAAACACAGAGAAGTCAAGAAAACTGCCCAATGCCACAGGCCTGGGATGCCAACCCTGAGAAGCCACGAAAACATCCCCCCTCCCTAGTGTCTGGGGACACTGTGTCCAGACCCCGCCCTGACCTGAGCTGGGAGGGGAGGAGCCAGGCTTGGCTTAGCTCTGGGTGCACATCAGCGCAGGGGGGATGCTCGTGAGGACCAGCATCAGGGCTCTTTCCTCGACCCTCCCACCGTCTCTGCTCTGAGAAAGCAGAGGGCAGACGCTTGGTGGACAGAGGAGGGTGCGCTTGGGGGTGTTCCTGTCCCAGGAAGGAAGGAAGGAAGAGGCCTTCAGAACGGGCCAAGCACTGAGGAGGCAGAGGAGGAGAGGGAAGGGCGGAAGTCGGTGTCCTTGCGTTCTCCCCGTCTTTGGGGTAAAACCTGGGGTGGGGACAACTGGGGCTGGAGACGGTACAGATGGGATCTGGGGAATTTGGGTGACATGGGGATGGCTTCCTATTTCCCAAGGAGGAGCCTTGGAAAATTAAACTCTTGGAGAATGTCTGGGCCACAGAGAGGGGCTGACCCCATGTTATCTCCCCCAAGGCGCCGTGCACCCCGACATCACCTGCATCCTCACTGGGAACCATGCTGCACGGCTTGCCAGCCCCTCTCACCTCCACTTCTACGAGGGGAAACCAAGTCCTGCAGGTGTCATGTCACTTGCCACCATCGCACAGCTGGGAGGTGGCAGAGCCAGCAGAAAGCCTGTGTGGTTTGGCTGGAAACCAGCCCTGCAGATGACCAGTCAATGAGCAGGTCTGAGCTCATTTCTTCCCCAGAGTAGTGCGACTTCCTTGGTGGCTCAGACAGTAAAGAATCTTCCTGCAATGCAGGAGACCCGGGTTCAATCCCTGGGCCGGGAAGATCCTCTGGAGGAGGGCATGGCAACCCAGTCCAGTATTCTTGCCTAGAGAATCCCATGGACAGAGGAGCCTGGCGGGCTACAGTCCATGGGTTCAAAGAGTCGAAAACAACTGAGCAACTAACACCAGAATAGCAAGAGGATGTGGCGAAGCAGCAGCCTGAGTCGGGGGCTCGGCAGTGACAGGTGAGCCACTCCTTAGGAATCCAGGTGGCAGGACACACGCTGCAGCCGAGACAGTGGCCGATGGGATCTGTGCCCAGAACTGGGTCCCTCCCCAGGACAGGAAAGAGTGGGAAATGGGCCTCCTTCCCACCAGCAGACACCAAGTGCTCCAGTTAGGATCTGCTGGTTGGGGCGGCGAGGCCCGGCAGGTCACCCAGCCTTGGGGTGACTCACTCCCTGCTTTATAGGATGTTGAGAGTTTCCTGGACTTTTGGGGTTAAAATTGGGGTGTCCCAGGGTGTTCTGGGTAGACAGGATGGTTGATCGCCTCCTGAGGCACGTGTGGTCCATGTCTGAAGCTTGGCGTTGGGCTGGAGGAGGAAGGGTGCCGCGGGACTAGGGAGGGGGTGGCACCTCCTGGCACTCAGTGGAGGGGTGGACGGGGCCACACTACATGACCCTCAGGACTTCAGGGAGGGGAGGGTGGAGCCCCTAGGACTGTCCCTGAGGCCACATGGTCCCCTTCCCTCCGTTCCTGGGGGAGGGATTTGCAGGTGACTCCTGTCTTGGAGAAAGCCACCCAGCAGAACACAGAGCAAGACACATGTATGAGGCCGAGTGAGGGCAACGCAAGACCCCGCGCTGCGCCTTTACCGATATCGTTGGGTATGGGAGCTGCATCTCAGTAAAGCTGCTTTAAAAACGCGGTCCTTGCACAAGGCAACCATTTTTCTGTGGAATCTTCAAAACTTCTCCAAAGCATCCTGCATCCATGTCAGTGGATGAATAAATGGCTGGGAAGATGGAAAGCAGGCTGGCAGCTGCATTTTCTTACCCAGAAGGGTCTTCTCCCTAGTCTTGGATCCCAGCCTTGCCCCAAGAGGTGAGGTCCTCAACCGCTTGGGTTCGGCAGGGATGAGGCACCAGTGTGATGTGGGCCCTTGGATCTTGAGGAGGCACCCCCTCCCCCAAAGCAGCACACAGAGGACACTGTCACACCCATAGGGGCACTGCTGTCAGAGACAGTACGTGCACAGGGATGGCGCGCCTGGTATGCCGCCTTTGGGAAAGTAGTATGCTACAGTGGCTGCGGGACATGTGACGGTTCCTCAAAAAGTTAGGTATAGGGACCTCCCTGGTGGTCCAGTGGCTAAGATTCTGAACTTCCAGTGCAGGGGTTCCGGGGTCAAGCCCTAGTCAAGGAACTGGATTCTACACGCCAGAACTAAAGCCAGCACAGCCAAATAAATAATTAAATGCTTAAAAAATAGAGTTGCTTGGTGACCTCACAAATCCACTAGCAGGCATGTGCCTAAGGAAAACGAAAGTAGAAGTCCACACAGATGTGACCACACACACTCCCAAGCAGCGCTGCTCACAATCGCCCCACAGTGGAAACCCTCATGCCCACTGGTGGAGGGACGGATAACAAGTTGGCCTGTCCCTACTGTGGGATGTTATTCAAACATAACAAGAACGAAGTACAGGGATTTCCCTGGTGGTCCAGTGGTTAAGAATCTGCCTTCCAGTTCTGGGGACACCAGTTCAGTTCCTGGAGAACTAAGATCCCACTTGCCGTGTGGCAACTGAGCCTGCAAGCCGCAACTGGNGTGGGATGTTATTCAAACATAACAAGAACGAAGTACAGGGATTTCCCTGGTGGTCCAGTGGTTAAGAATCTGCCTTCCAGTTCTGGGGACACCAGTTCAGTTCCTGGAGAACTAAGATCCCACTTGCCGTGTGGCAACTGAGCCTGCAAGCCGCAACTAGAGAAGCCTGCATTGCGCTGTATCTACTGATCCCAAGCATCGCAACGTAAGAAGGGCCATGACAAATACCCCACAGGCCACAGTGAAGACCCAGCGCAGCCAAAAAACCTGATCCATACACACTACAGCACAGACGGACTTTAGGACTTTATACTCAGGGGAAGGAGCCAGTCACAAGAAGTCACATATCCTTAGATCCCATTTATCTGAATGTCCCAAACAGGCAAGCCTATAGAGGCAGACAGTGGATTAGTGGTTTCCAGGTGCTGGGGGTTTGGGGGTGGTCAGTGGCTGCTAAGGGGTGTGGAACATCCTTTGCAGTGATAAAAATTTCCTAAGATTAGAAGGTGGTGACGATTATGTCTCTATATTCTCAATATACTGTGTGTGTGTTCAGTTGCTTGGTTGTGTCCAACTTTTTGCAACCCCCTGGACTGTAGCCCACCAGGCTCCCCTGTCCATGGAATTCTCCAGGCAAGAATGCTAGACTGGGTTGCCATTTCCTTCTCCAGGGGATCTTCCCAATCCAGGGATCGAAATCATGTCGCCCATGTTTCCTGCATTGCAGGCAGATTCTTTACCACTGAGCTACTGGGAAGCCTCAAAATAATAAAAAACACCAAATGGCATACTTCAAAAGGGTTTAGTTTATGGTATGTGAGCTATATTTCAATAACATTGATCTATACATGTTGTGAGCTGATCTATACACACGTATACATGTTTGGATTTATACAGCTGATTCTCATTCCACAGATTCTGTATTTGCAGATTCATCTACTGGCTAAAGTGCATCTGTGATCCCCGATTGGCCATTGCAAGGCTTCCCTTCACCCTGAAGACGTGTGGAGGGGAGGACACATGGGTCGTGTGTCATGCGCGTCCCCAGCTGAGGCTGCATGGGTGACAGCCTGCCATTTTGTTTTTGCTCAGACACATATCAAGCTTCCTTTTGAAAGCCTATTTAGTACCCCGTGTTCGGTATTTTGCAGGTTTTGTTAGTGATTCTTTGTGTAAAATGGCACCAGCCTGGCGCTGAAGTGCGACTAGTGTTTCTGAGCACAAGAAGGCTGCGATGCGCCTGATGGAGAAAACACATGTTGGACAAGCTTCATTCAGGCACGAGGGACAGTGTTTCCAGCTGTGAGTGCAAACTGAGTCCATGTTATGTATTAAATTCCACTCGTTAAGCAGAAACACATAAAGCAAGTCATGTACCAATTGGCTGAAAAACCTGTAGTGACCTCCGGAGCTGGCAGGAACCTAGCCACTGGCGTCCTCTAGGAACACTAGGTCAACATTCGTGAAGGCAGCGTTTGTGGCAACTTGGTAGAAACTTACTTGATGAAAGAGACTCGGCTGTGTACACGTACATGGGTGTCACCTGCATTCTCACTGGGCTGGAGGGCTCCCCAGGTGTGACCTGAGCTACACCTGTGTGTACCTGACAGCCAAGCACATGCCAGATGGCCACCCTCAGGAGGGCCGTGTGCAGAGGCAGCTGATGGCAGTTGGAATGATCATCACGAGGACACTCAGGTCGCCAGCCAAGAATGCTGCTGTGAAACACAGAGCGTGAGTGGCTCAGGTGTGCTGTGAACACTGGGGGCGCCCTAAAGGCTGAGCCAGTTTGGGGCGGGCTGGTGAAACCCAGTCTCTGGCCGGCTCCTGTGTATCCTTGCTGACTGGCAAGTGTGCCTGTCCTGACCAGTCAAGCCTCAGGTAGAGTAGCTGCTGAGCCTTGGAGAAACCTCTGTTGCAGGGGGCTTTGTCCAGCCATCCTGTTGGGCAATGCAGAGGTCACCAAGATGTGGTCCTTTGAAAAATGCAAAGACCACGGAGGGTTTGATGATCAAAATGAAAGTGAAAGATGCTCAGTCATGTCCGACTCTTTGTGACCCCATAAACTATATAGTCCATGGAATTCTCCAGGTGAGAATACTGGAGTGGGTAGACTGTCTTTTCTCCAGGGGATCTTTCCAAGCCAGGGATTGAACCCAGGTCTCCTGAATTGCAAGCGGATTCTCTACCAGCTGAGCCACAAGGGAAGCCCAGAAATACTGGAATGGATAGCCTATCCCTTCTCCAGGGGATCTTCCCAACCTAGGAATTGAACCAGGGTCTCCTCATTGCAGGCAAATTCTTTACCAACAGGGCTGTGAGGAAACCCTTGATGATCAAGGGGCCAGTTAAAGTGACCAAAGCCAAACTTCCCTCTGTCTTTAGTGCAAGTATCTCCAGCCATGAGATCATGTATCATCTTTCTCACGTGCCCATTCATTTGCAGGTATTCCTTGAAGCCTGACAGGTGCCAGGCTCTGGGGTCAGTGTTGTAGCCTTGTCCCTGAGAAACCTGCTCAGTGGAAGGGGGCTGGGGAAAGGGAGAGGCCTTTAGTGGTGGGGATGAGGACAGAAAGCAAACAGAGGCACCAAGATGAGGATGACAGTGGAAACTGCAGCACATGCTGAGGGCTAGACACAGCAGAATCAGATGTGAGGGACAGAACTTCACCCATGGTCCACGCACCCCACCTACAGGGCACCCCATGGACACAGCGAACGGGCCATTGCCAGAAGAGGAAAGGTGTTCTCAGGGCTAGAAGGGTCTGAGCAGCCACAGGCGCTGTGTCCCCAGTCTCTCCGGGGTGCTGGCTGTCCAGACAGGAGCCTCAGGAGGACGGCGTAGGGCCCTTCATCCCCAGGAGGCCCTGGCACCACTGGAAGCAGAGCCAGAAGAAGCGCTCTGCTGGGGACACACACCCTGACGCTGCAGGAGAGGCTTCCAGGAAATTGAAAATGAAAAGAATGACTTTTCACCCCAATATGGCCACAACAGCATGACAGTGCCTCTCCCCAGTTCAGTCCCTCAGTTTTGTCCGACTCTTTGTGATCCCATGGACTGCAGCACGTGAGGCTTCCCTGTCCATCACCAACTCCCAGAGCTTGCTCAAACTCATGTCCGTCGAGTTGGTGATGCCATCCAACCGTCTCATTCNTTCAGTCCCTCAGTTTTGTCCGACTCTTTGTGATCCCATGGACTGCAGCACGTGAGGCTTCCCTGTCCATCACCAACTCCCAGAGCTTGCTCAAACTCATGTCCGTCGAGTTGGTGATGCCATCCAACCGTCTCATTCTCTGTTGCACTCTTCTCCTCCTGTCCTCAATTTTTCCTAGCATTAAGGTCTTTTCCAACGAGTCAGTTCTTCACATCAAGTGGCATCAGGTGGCCAAAGTATCGCCTCACCTCTGGGCCCCGTAAAATCTCCAGAACCACTGTGTCTTTAAGATGCCTTCACCCAGTTCTACACAAGCCCCCAGAACTGGGGACTGGGGTCCAGACAGGATCCTCAGACCTCAGTGGACAGGATGGCTGGAAAAATGAGAGTCTCCTATGGGAACCCATGTCATCCTTTGGCTCCCTCTCCAGCTCACAAGGAAGGAGCTGCCTCATCTGAATGGGGACAAGGGTGCCCCACAGACAGGCCACTCCAAAATCGTTGACAGCCTTCGATGGGAGACAAAGGCCTGTCTTCCAAACCTGCCCTGTCCATTGAGGTGGCCATTTACATTGGTGATAATAAAGTGTGCTCAGTTGCTCAGTCAAGTCAGACTCTTTGTGACCCCATGGACTGCCGCCTGTCAGGCTCCTCTGACCATGGGATTTCCTAGGCAAGAATACTGGAGCAGGTTGCCATTTTCTCCTCCAGGGGATCTTCCTGATCCAGGGATTGAACCCATGTCTCCTGCATCTCCTGCACTGGCAGGCAGATTCTTCACCACTGAGCCACTTGGGAAGCCCATAACAAAGTGGAATCAAAAGAAAACTCCAGAGCTTTTGCTGTACCCGCCATACGGCCTGACTCAGGGACCGTGTTTGGTTTGTGGCTACCGTCTTGGGCAGCAAGGTTCTAGACCATGTGCATCATCACAGATGGTCCCTTTGCTCTAACCCTCTGCCGCCGGGATTATGCCTTTGAGGAGAAAGGACACGGGTGCTGGATGCTCTGAACCATGAGGACAGGACGTAGGGGAGAGAGCGACGCGGGGCTCAGACATGCGGGAACATGTCTCCTGCAGCCTGGGGGCTGGTCAAAGGTAGGTTCAAACCCACTTGCTTAGAGGACAGAAGATGCTGATCACTGTACACTCACCCCAAGCCCTGTAGGATGACTGGCTTCCCGAATCCTCTCCTATGCTCCCCACCTCTATCTTTGCTCTCCTGGCTCCTCTAATCCCTAAGGTCCTCCTCGTGTGGGCTGGTGATGTGGGAGCTGCTGGCAGGCTTGGGGCCCTGGTCTCCTCTGGTCTCATTCCAGCCTGTGGTGCTGGACCTACCCTGCTCCCTCACCTCCTGGTCTGCACCCTCCTGGCTGACTCTGGTTTGATGCTGCAAGACTTGACCCCCTCTCCGATCCTCTCTGCCTACCCTCACACCATCCCAGCCCTCAAAATCACCCACAGATGTGAATAGGGCTCCCTGGGTCCAGACGTGGTGCCAGGCACTGGGAGGGACCACAAAGAGGAGCAGGATGTGGCCCCACAGAGCCTGGTGCCCACGGAGGCAGGATAGAGGGTCTGGAATGGTGAGGCCATCCCTGGAGCACAGCGTCTGGGCAGGGAGTGCAGGGGCAGGATGTGCAGAGTTCAAGGGCAGTCTTGAGTCTTCGACTCAAATTTGTCTTCCCTTCCCTTAGGCTTAAAAATGGTGCTCGAGTGAGACTGAAGGGATTCCTCTCAAAAAAATCATTTGACCCTCCTTCCCAACCCTTGGCTTTTAATGCTCTGGCCCTGACCCCTCAGGTCACCAGTCGGCCTGCTGTCCTCCCAGCTGGCCACCGTGAGCACCCAGCCCACCTGCCTCTGCTCCTGATCACCCTTTCTGGGTCCCTTTCAGCCCTTCCTCCTTCACAGGCTCCTGGGAGGCAAGGCCACTGCTTGATCGGATCATTCTGTTTGCAGGGGCCTCACCAAGCAGGAGGCCACCCCACCCGGTTCCTCCAAAGCCCCTCTTGGGCCATCAGGACCTCAGGCACAGCTGTTCCAGGTGCTCCTGGGGCTCCCGTGTCCCTGCTAAAAGCCCAATGGGTCTCATGGGGGACACCAGGCAGGAACCTGGAGACCGCCTGAACCAGTCACTCGGGCTGAGCACCACCCCACAGGTAGGTACTCTCATCCACTCCGCGGGCCTGTTTTGATCCAGAACTTGAGGGAATGAGACCAGGGCTGGGGTTCAAACAGCCTGTTGTTTGGTGTGTTTGAAGAAGAACCACGTCCCTTGTCCTTTGGGAGAGACCCCGAGCTGAGGATCATAGTCGAACTGCCTGAGTCCCTCCTCCACTGCTGCCCCCCACGCATTCCTGCCCCAGGCCTTCCTGTGGGGGCGGATGTCACGCTCCAGCGAACCCAGGTCCCTGCAACCCTGTTGCCCTCGGGAGACACAGGAACATCTCCATCGAAGAGGGTGCTCTGCTCTCCCGGGGGCTGCATGAGTGGTGTCTTGAGCCTACAGAACTCTGGAGGAATTTGGAGAAAAAAGAGCCCAACGCCCAGAGACCCAGACTAAACAAAGCCTCCAGTGGGCGAGCTGCGTTGTGGGCCTGGGAGCGGCCGTGCAGAGGCCTCGGCGGCGGGTTCCAGGGGGTGGTGCCTGGCCGCGGAGGTGACAGTGAAGGGGCCCTTTGTTCCTCGGGCACACGTGCAGGGCCCCACTCTAATGAGAGTGTGGGCTGCACACCTGCATCAAAGGATGCCCAGTTCCCTCTATGGCGCCCACGCTCCCGGGGGTCAGAGCAGGGGGCACAGGGGGTCAGCAAGGGTCTCTGATTCGACTGTCACCTCCATGAGCTCCTCACAGGAAGTCTGGAGGGACAGGAGATGGGAGGAGTCCAAGGGGAACCTGCAACCTTTTCTGGTCCCTGTGACACCATCTTCCCTGTTCTCAGAGCAGCCGCCCTCGTGGGAAGAGGGGATCCTGAAGCCAGAAGGGGTCAGGCCCCCTGGCCCACCGTCTGATGTCCACCTTGGGCACCATCTTGTGTTACCCACAGCAGCCAGGCCTGTCCTTCCACAAGCTGGGCTCCAGGCCTCCAGCATCAGCAGCTCCACAGATGCAAAGATGGCTGGACACAGAGCTTCCAGTGGGGTCGGCCAGAGCTGGGATCCCCAGGGAGGCAATTTCCTGAAGTCCAGTCCCTGCCCCTGCCCCATAGGCAGGAAAGAGCCTCAGATAAACCCAGCAACACCCATCACTGAAGTCAGAGCAGAGGGCCTGGGCACTGATCCCAGCGGCTTAGCTATCTGGGGACAACCTAGAGGCCTCCGGGGTCTCTGTCTGCTGTGACCCTGCAGGCAAGCTGGGCAGGAAAGCCCAGAGTTGTAGTGGGGAGACCTCTGGGCAAGCTTCTGTGTATGCTGCAGGTAGAGCAGAGACAGAGGTGGAGCTGAGATGGAGGGAGACAGAGGGACCTGTCTGCACCCTGCTTCCTCTGCATGGGAGCAGCCCCCTGGGGGCCTCGAGGGGCCAGCCTGGGTCATCCCCACATCACGGCGCCTCTGAGCCAGGCTCTGGCCTGACATGGACACTCTTTCCACCTGCAACGCTTCACCTATTTACCTGGATATTGTCACTTGCTGCCTCCTTCAGGTGGGCACACAGATGGGAATGCCTGGTCCAGAAGGAAGCTGGGAAATGGTCCAGCCATGGTCTTGTAGGGAAGTCAGAAGCCACACCCAATCACAGGCCCACAAGTGCACACACATTTTCTGAGCACACCTGACCACACAGGCGCACATGTGCACACATGCACACACACTTTCTGAGCACCTGCTTAGAGCTGTGGGAGGTGCCCTTCAGAGGCTCCAGCACCTGTGGGGGCAGCATTCACCGGAGAGGATGCAAAACCCACTGGAGACAGAGCAGCACAGCCGCACTAACTCCATCTCCCAGCGACCGTGGAGCGCCCCGCACAAACAGCACGCGGGACTCTTCCATAAATCCCGCTCAACAAGCTCTTCACAACGAAACACCCTCCTATTAGCCGAGACAACCACTTACTCAAAACAAATACTAGTGTGAGCTGAGAGCGAACGTGGTCCCCTATGATCACCAGTTCCGGGCCTGGGCACTTCAATCTCTCTATTTATGAAACAATAATGGAACTCTATTTAACAGCGCAGCGCCCGGGTTCCCCATCTCTGATGAGTTTGCGTTCCAACTTTGCCCCCGGCAATCGGCTCCATCCATTACTGCCTTGTCCTGCGTCACAGATGGATGAATTACGGCTCAGACAGCAACACGACCTTTCCCCACGCATTATTATCAAGACCAGTGTCCATGGTGATTTTCAAAGGTTTGTTCTCGACACAGCGGATGGACTTGGAATGGAGATGCAAATGTGGCCTGATTACCATAATGCCATCCCAAAAGCAGGCGGTGGGACTTGGGCTTCAGGTGGAGAGGGAGCTGCCCGGGGCCACCTGGCTTTCTGAAGGCTTAGCTGAGGCCCCTCCCTCCCTGGACAAGATCCTTCCCTCCTCTGTGACTCTTGGAGGGAAACGGTTTCTGCAAATGCCTCTGGGCACCGGCCCCATGTCAGGCACCAAGGTGCAATATGGGGTCAGTGGAGTCTGGTCCTTATCGTCATGGGGCCAGCGCGTCTTTTGAAAACCTCAGCATTAGATGGTCTCCTGGTGCTGGTGACTGTGAACCCAGGCTGCGCCAAATCCAAATTCATAGATGGAGCTGAACACTTGCATTTGGGACGATGTAAGCGAGCTGAGCCAGAACTTTCCAGCCCCCTGCAGGGCTCACCACCCCCTCAGCCACCGGGTCCACCAGGCAGCCTGAAGATACTCAGGTTGGCGGAGGCACAACGCTCCCGTCAAGGCTGTGGTTTGCACCCCCACCAATGTGCTGGTGGGGGGTGTCAGGCAGGGCTGCAGCTCTGCTCTGCACCGACACCCTGACGCCTGACTCTGGGGGGTCGCCCCGGCCCCTCAGGAGGCCTGGCACTGCTCTTCCCGGCCCGTCCGCCTTGTCCTTCTCTTAGGGGAGTGAGTGAGCAGCTTGTTTCCCTTCTCTTTCCCTCTTGACACTCTCCCTCTTATCTCCCACCAGACCGCGAGGTCAAGGGTGAAGGTTACGTGTGTCCTACTTGCCAAGAGAGCTCTTTTCAGCACCCGGGGGAGCAGACAGAGGAGCGGCCCCAGCGGGCTCGACTCACTCAAGTGCTGTTTATCTTTTTGTGTCCTCTGGTTCCCAGGGTGGAGACTCTGTAGGCTGGGGTGGACGATCAAAGGCTCCCTGGATGGAACTGGATGAAGCTCTGAGTCACACAGGCTAAAAATGCACGGGTTTGGAGGGGCCGCATACCCCCATCGCCTCCTTGCCTGTTCGGTCTGGCCTCTCCCGGTAATAATGTGGGTGTTGATTAACAGACCCAAGGCTCAGCCACAGAAGATTCCTTCTGGCACTGACCTTGGACAGAACAAGTCCACGTTTTCCCCTCAATAAATCTATCGTGTGTGGAAGGTCATTAGCACGACCTTGAAATGTAAATGTCCTGTCAAGACCTCTTCAGTCCCAAAGACTTGGGCCTTCAAACTGGCCTTTCCGGAACGATTGTGTGCCTTCTCATTGGGCCCTCACTGCCACGTCCAGCTTCGGGCCCCCGGGGAGCCCCTGTACTGGCCTTAGGGTGGGAGATGCAGCCCAGGAGGCATGTCAGGGACACCCAAGGTGAGTGCCTGGCAGCGGGAGACCTCTGCCACCTTCTCACAAGGACGAACCTTAGAGATCAGGGCTTGGAACTGAGCTTGTCCTCTGTGTCCCACCTGTGGGGTCTCATCTTGGAACCAGCATCACCCGCAGGACTGGCTCATAGCACTGGCCACACCCCGGGACCCCACTCAGCATGTCTGGGCTGGACCTGAGAGCTTGCATTTCTAAGAAGGTTGCAGACGATACTGAGAGATGCAGGCTCCATGTACCCCATGTGGCACTTTTCTGGAACTTATTTAAATGGACACTGATTTGACTGATTGGCAGCAGGTTCCTCCCTGTGGGGAATAGAAGGGAGAAAAGTGGAAACAGTGAGACTTTATTCTCTTGGGCTCCAAAATTACTGTGGATGTTGACTGTAACCATGAAATTAAAAGTCGCTTGCTCCTTGGAAGGAAAGCTATGACAAACCTAGACAGTGTATTATAAAGCAGAGCTATCACTTTGCCAACAAAGGTCTGTATAGTCAAAGCTATGGTCTTTCCAGTAGTCGTGTATGCATATGAGAGTTGGACCATAAAGAAGGCTGAGTGCCAAAGAACTGGTACTTTTGAATTGTAGTGCTGGAGAAGACTTTTGAGAGGGTCTTGGACAGCAAGGTATTCAAGCCAGTCAGTCCTGAAGGAAATCAACCCTGAATATTCATCAGAAGGACTGATACTAAAGCTCCAATACTTCGGCCACTTGATGTGAAGAGCCGACTCATTAGAAAACACCCTGATGCTTGGAAAGATTGAAGGCAAAAGGAGACAGGGACAACAGAGGGTGATCTAGTTAGATAGCACCACTGACTCAAAGGACATGAATCTGAGCAGACTCCAGGAGACGGTGTGGAACAGGGAAGCCTAGCATGCTGCAGTCCAAGGAGAGGCAGTCAGACACGACTTAGGGACGGAACAACAACAAGGCAGCTGGAAGTCTGTCTGAGCATGAGAGGACGTGGGGAAGCCAGGGAGGCCTGTGGGAGCTAGGGAGAATGAGAGAGCAGATGATGCCGACTGGACATCCCCGGGAAGCCTGGGCCGTTCCTATACCTCTTCTAGCCTGTGTGGGCTCCCTAGGTACAGAGGAAGAGACTGATGCTTGGGAGGTGGGGACCCCAGCTGGCGGGGCAGTTGGTGTCAGTGGTCAGCCAGCCCTGGATCCAGGAGAGCGTGATTCAGGCCTTTGCCAGGGCTCCCTGTGGCATCTGGCTGGCCTTCAGTGGGGACCCCTGACTGGGGCGGGGGTTTCCCTATCCCAGGCGGGACTCTGTATTATCACTGCCCTGAATTAAGGCCACATGGATCCTCTTCTGCTGCAGACCTGCCTCCCCCATGCCTGCCTCATGACGCCCTCGAGATCCCGTGCTCTCGGGCATCCCCCCTGCATGTCTCTGAGTGGCTGAGGGCAGGATTGCCTCTCCAGGCCCTGAAGTCAAGAGGCCAGGCTGCTCTGTCACTTCGTGGGGCAGCTAATAAGGCCCCTGATGAAGGATGGGGACGAGTTTCTGCACCACTAATTTCCGTAACTATCGCTCTTTGAAAGACAGCTAGGGGCCCGTCCAGACAGAGCCGTATCATGTGGCCAAGTTCACGTTCCATATCCCATTTCAGGGATCTAATAGAGCTGCCTCGGGAAATCCAGCAATATTTTTTGACCCACGGCTCTGTCTCCCTGGAGAAGGAAATTGCAACCCACTCTAGTGTTCTTGCCTGGGAAATCCCATGGCCAGAGGAGCCTGGTGGCCTACAGTCCACGGGCTCACAGTCAGACACAACGGAGCGACTGAGCACAAGGCCCTGTCTTGAGTTTCTTCCTCTGTTGAGGATCCCCCTAGAACCCGACTCTCCTGGGTAGTGGGGATGGCCTTTACTCCCCGGCGTGGAGATGACTCCAGCCAGCAATTGCCATCAGAAGGACCAGCATTCAGGGAAAGGTGTGGGGTCACCCCAGGACAGCCCCCTCCACCAGAAGGGTGACTCACTGGGCTGGGGTCCATAGTGGTGAGAAGAGAATGACGGAAGGGCAGATGAGCAGAATCGCCTTTGGGATCACTGGGTCTGGCTGTCGATGCTCCATCCTGGCCCTGTGGGAACCTGGGCCTGTTCTAGCCTCTCTGTGCCTTGGTTTCCTCATCTGAGAAATGGGGATGTTGAGACACATCCCTTCATCATGAGGAAGAAAGGGGCTGACATGTACATGCAGAGAATTCACTCTGCCGAGCTGGCAGGC
The DNA here is from genome assembly GCA_006410675.1 of Oreotragus oreotragus. Lineage (NCBI taxonomy): Eukaryota > Metazoa > Chordata > Mammalia > Artiodactyla > Bovidae > Oreotragus > Oreotragus oreotragus. The sequence goes on from SJYX01021845.1 coordinate 242,677, forward strand.
ATGCTCCAGTTTTCTACTCCCAATTCAGGGGCCCTGCGTTCTTGCGGACCCTGTACAGGAGATGCAGGGTGAAACTAGGGCCTAGTGACCCCAGTTAGTATCGTCAGGAGGCTGACAGTGCATCCTCAGAGAGGCTTCCCTCACGGCCAGTCTGGCATCTCGTGGGACAGGATGGGATGGGTTTAGGAAGTGCTGAATGGAAATACAGAGAGGGGCAGGTCCCAGGAGCTTGTGAGCAAGTGTTTGCTCAGCATTCACCTGCCAGGTGGGATCTGCCCCATCCTCTAGGCTCCTGCAGCCAGGCCCGGGGCTAAGTGGCCAGGCTGAGTCTCCTCGGGGTCTGTCTGTCTGCAGTGGCCTTATCATCTCAGCTGGACCCCAAGGTCATGGGGCCTTGTAGACCTGCAGGTCCCCCACAAATCCCTCCCCCTACACAGAGTGTGTAGGATGCAGTACACTCCAGGTGCTGAGATCACACGCCCAGTAGCCCGGCCCCTCTCTACCCATGGTCCCAAGTTCAGGTGCCTCCCCCTGACGGCACAGACAGCCTCCCCTCCCCTTAGAGGGCTCTCCACCTGAGCACTGCCAGTGACCAGTGAACGGCAGAGAAGGAATCCCCGAGCCCCAGATGCAGCATCAGCCCTCTCCTCTGCAGGGATGGGGGTCTTCAGACAGGTGACGGTGTCCAGGCTGCAAGCCGGCTCAGTGCCTTGCCTTGAGGCCTTGCAAAGAGATGGTCCCAGGGGTTTTCTGCAGAGTCTTCCCCATCAGGTCCTCCCTGCTTTGGAACTTCAAAATCCTAAATGTGCTAGGTAGTGGCTGAATGCAGGACGAGAACACCTGTCTTCCTCCTGGGCATCAGCTGAGAAGGGGTGTCCCAGGCTCTGTCTGCCAGCCCAGCCCCTTGCCCTTCCCTGGACACGTGCCCAGGGAAGGCTGACCCAGCTCCTTAAGAGGGCCACTCCCAAGGGGCCAGGCCTTGGGGTCCCTTGTCCACACAGAGACTCAATCACTAAGCTCTCTGCAGCCCTGGGAGGTAGAGGGGGCCCCGAGACGGTAGGTGGTCAGTCCCGAGTCCCCACAGCTGCTCTGGACACCTGCTCATCCTTCCCAGGCTCAGCTCCAACCCTGGTGTGTGGGGCCACGACCTGGACTTGCCTAGGGAGGACTGCGGGGTTCAGAAAGTAGGCTGAGAGGGTTACTTCCCTGGTGGTCCAGTGGTTAAGACTCTGTGCTTCCATTGTAGGGGATCGAGGTTCAACCCTGGTTGGGGAACTAGAATCTTGCATGCCCCACGGTACAGCTGGAAGAAAAGTGTTAATCAGAAGCAGATGGGGGACCCCACGGTGGGCTTTTCATGCTAACTGGGGGAGCAGAGCCTGGAGGAGACTTCTGCCAGAAGCTGGTGACGTGAAGAGCAGAAAGTGGGTCCAAGCTGCCCCAGGATGACCTGGGGACCTGCTGGGAGCTGACCCTAGGTCCTTGCTCATGACACTGGGCTGGGGGACTGAGGGTCACAGGTCAGCCCTGGACAGCTGAGCCCCTGAAATGCCAGAAAGTTCATCATGTTCTTCCCAAGGCTTCAGGCTGTCATGGCCCAGAGTGGACCCTGGGGACCTGCTGGGCCATCTCCTGGCTGTGAAGTCTTTGTCCCTTTGCCCATGTGGCCCTCACAGCCCTGGGCAGATGGCCTTGAGTTCTAGCTTTTGCTAGAAGAGTTCTAGCTCTAGCTCTTGGGCGAGCCAGGCAGTCTCTGGTTCCCACGGGAGTGAGCTTCCAGCACAGATGGTGCCAACAAAGAACCAGGTCAGGCGCTGTCTCTGGCATCATTACCGGAGTGGGAGGAACTGGGGGCACAGAGGTGTTCGTACATGCGTGAGACCCCCAGGTGCTGTGGTGGGTGCAGTGCCCAGGACATTCTGACGGGAGCCCCGGGACCCTAAGTGTCTTCCCCTTGGGCTGGTCCCACACCCCACTCTCTCCCCTCCTGCCTGCATGGGAACCAGTGGTCCCCTGGGGACCCAGAGGTCTCTGCTGGCCTTGCACAGGCCTGGATGCCCGCTGAGAGGCAGAAGGGGAGCAGCAGGGGCTTCTGGGAAACAGGATCCCCTGGGAAGAATGTTCCGGAAGGCTCGTGTGTCTTCATCCTGGGTCTCTTCCGTGGAGGGACACTGCGGGCCTGTGGGGTGGGGTGGAGTGAGGTCCGGCCGTGTCAGGGTGAGCTGCAGACGCTGCCCCTGGACTCGCACACACTGCTCACTTTATCAACATGTGCTTCCCATTATCCCAGGACTGAGGGTATTTTTGGTGTCTGTATCCACTTGATTCAATTACAGGGACCGCAGCGAGGGATATTCCTGCTGGCGAACAGCAAACGCTCCAGCGCCCATGGACAGGAGAGGGAGGCATGGGGAGAACGCTGACTCTGTTCCTTCCAAACTCCTGTAATTGACTTTTTGAAAAACGACATTAGCATTTAAATGGTCCCATCGTTATGAGGGTGAAGGTTCACTGGAATATGATCAATTTATTGAGCTTTTCAAATGTTCTCTGATATTTCTTTTCGGATGTGTCACGCCACAGGGCCTTTCCGGCGGATCTTTGATTAGGCTCTGCGTGGGTGCAGAGGCCGCCGTGTCTGCCTTCACTGGGCCTGAGCTCTTGCCGCCGAGGGGTGCCCGCCTTGCACAGAGCTGGCAGGCTCCCCTCTCCGTGTCTGGGGGGTGCCATGCCTTAGCTCTCAGCTGCCCGGCCAACCACCTCTGCCCACCTGCTCGTGTGCCCGCTGTCCTGGGAGCACCAGGGAGAGAGGGCGGGGCTGTGACACAGGGGGCAGTCCGATGTGGGGTGAGTGGGGGATGCAGCCCTGTCCCACCCCGGGGACTAGAGCCCTGCCCGAGGCCGTGGCCAGGGGCGGAGCTGAGATTTCCAGCCAGAGCTTTGTGAGCGGGGATGAGATACCAGCTGCAGGAGGGTCGCTTTGTGGACTGGGAATGTTTGGCCTGAATTACAGGGATCAGGTGAAAATGTAAAATGACCTAAAGGAGGGCCTGTGGAACAATGGGGCACAGGCAGCAGGGCAGAGTGGCTCCCCCGGGGACACCTGGAAAGGTAATCAGAACATCCAGGTGGCCAGCTGAGGGGAGAGGCGCTTGCCCTCTGCGAGGCAGGGGCCAGGGCCGGGGGCCTGAGCCAGACTTGATTGGATGGCTGCAGTTTACATACACACACACACACACACACACACACACACACACACAGAGGCCTGGGGCTCTGAGAACCTCACTAGGACACTCTCTGAGCTGGTTGGAACTTGGGGTCCCCAGAGTGCCAGCTTGCCTCCCTCCTACATTGTCAAAGGCACACCCCACGCCCCAGGCTCCAAGCTCTGGCTGTAAGGATTGTGCTGGCTGTAAGAACAGGCCAGCATCCGCCTCTCAAAGCCCAGGGTCCCTCCAGGAGTGCGTCACTCTGGGGTTCCCAGTGGAGAGGGGCCGAGTACCACCTGAGACCCCTGAGCTTCACGACTGCAGACGGGACTGCTGATGTCACATCTGCTATGATCCTTTCCTCTCTCTGCCCGGGACCCTGAGCAGGACACTGTTTCCAAGGCTGAAGTGAAATCTCTGAAGTTCTCTAGAAGAAAGATCCTTGGAGGAGCCACACAGAGGCCCAGTACCCAGGGCTGGGATCCTCCCATCCTGGGAAAGGGCAGACCATCCATCTCCCATCGTAATGCCACCGACCCTGTCTAAAGTCCATTGTCTGTGTCGTGACTGTGCCCCACTCTCCCAGGGTGAGGGTTCTGACTGCTTGACATCAGAGGGAAACCACCTGCCAACAGACACAGTGATCCCAGCAGGCTCTCCAGGGCCCCTGGGGGTGAGGTGGGGGATGGAGTTCTTCTCTGGCTGGGTTACACGCCCCCGTCCCCCAGTCACAGTGGCTTTGACCATCCTCAACAAATTGCTTCCCAAGCATGGGACTCAGAGATTCTTAGCTGACAGCACTGATCCCAGTGCCCTGGCAGTGTTTCCTGGGCTGTTAAACCAAAATGGGTTGAGTTTTGTGTTAGTTGCTCGGCCGTGTTTGACTCTTTGTGACCCCATGGACTGTAGCCCACCAGGCTCCTCTGTCCANGATTCTTAGCTGACAGCACTGATCCCAGTGCCCTGGCAGTGTTTCCTGGGCTGTTAAACCAAAATGGGTTGAGTTTTGTGTTAGTTGCTCGGCCGTGTTTGACTCTTTGTGACCCCATGGACTGTAGCCCACCAGGCTCCTCTGTCCATGAGATTCTCCAGGCAAGAATACTGGAGTGGGTAGTCATTCCCTCTCCAGGGGATCTTCTCGACCCAGGGATCCAACCCAGGTCTCCCGCACTGCAGACAGATTCTTTACTGTCTGAGCCACCAGGGTTTTGTGGCGGCCCTATTTTGTCTCCCCAAGGCCGCATCCTGGTATGGCCTGGAGGTTAGCAGGACATGCATGGGTTTGAAAACTGCTCAGAGACGCCCACGAATGCAGAGCTTGTCTGACTAGATCTTGACATCCCCGGAAGCTGGAAGGCCTCCCACAGTCTCTCTAGAGCCGGATCCAGTATATCAGGAGAGCATCGTCACAGTGCAGGTGGCTTCATTGCCGCAAAGCTCACCTCTCGCTCAGTCCCCACCAAACCTGCACCTTCCTCACTGTCCTGCAGCTGGGGGACCTTGGTGCCCCACCCAGGAGGAGTCTTCCCTGTGAATCCTACCCTGGCAAATGACCCCCCGCCCCCAGAGTCCTCAGGTCCCTGCGCAGCCCACGCGTCTTGTCTGCCCAGCAAGGCCTGTGTATGGGGCCAGTATCCATTATTGGGTCAGGAAAACCAGACCGATGCTTCAGGGCATGACTTTCCCCACAGTGAATCACTAGAAGATAAATTCCTTCAGAGGAAAGAAAATCATACACAGGTCTCCAGGTGGGAAATTGATATTTTAGAAACCCAAAACAAACAAATAAACAAAACCCCCAACACAACCACTCACTCTTCAAACCCTCCCCAAAGCATTTGAAGATGGTCATTGAATGTGAAGTCTGAACACACAAAGGCAGTTTTGCATCTGGAGCGTGGCAAAGACCAGCCCTAAGGGCTGCATGTCCCGTCCCCAGTCCGCTGCTGCGCCCCCGCAGAAGAGCCCCAGGACCCCAGCCCCACAAAATGCGTCACCAAGGGATGTGGCGGAAAGACTGCCCGGGGGTGTACCCCTGCTCTGCCCTTGCTAGAGGCTGCTGAAGGAGACTGCTCCAGACGGAATTCCAGGCCACTGGGAAACCGGCTCATCCCTGTGCTATATCTTCAATTGCTTTTCTATGAAAACTGACTTAACAGGAGACGGTCCACATGCCTCTCCCTCCCTCCCGTCCCCAGGTAAACAGCCGTTTAAATGCTCTGAAAAACAATCACTCTACAAGAACCGCACGGTTCATATGAAAAGTCAGACGAGAGCGGGAAACGCTCAACTCTTTATTTAAATGTTCCCCAAAGGCAGATCACATCTGAGAAGCCAGGGCATCGGATGCTGGTGTGCAAAGGCTTGGGCGGCAAGACGTCCCCTGAGCCGGCGATAGAGGGCGCCGTCACCCCAGCTGCCAGGAGGCTGTGACAGCCCCCACCCGGGCCCTGGCTGAGAATGCAGGAGGCCAACAGACCACCGCCAGGGTCCCCCCAGGCGGCCAGCCGCCTGCCACACGGAGCAGCCGGTCCCACCAGGCAGGCCCTGCGAGCCTGGGGTCTTGAGATGCTCCGGCACCACCAGGCAGGAAAACAGTTTCCTACCTGAGTGTCCCTCCAGAATTTGAGTTGTGTGCCCCACCTCCGCCACCCCTGGTAAGATGTTCCTTGGCACCTCTGGGTGGAGAAGTCCCCCCATGGCAGCATCTTAGGGCTCATGGGCAGCCACACCCAGATCACAGGGCCAGATTCCTGCAAAATGGTATCAAGAGAGGCTGAGGGAAGCCCTAACCCACACGTGCTGATGAGGTTCTCCCCTCCCCCTCGGCTTCCCAGAGCTTCACCTGCCCTCTTGCAGAGAAGGTTCCACACTCCTGGGCTCTGCCCCCTGAGCGGTGCCTGACATAGCGGGAAATGCAGGAGAAAGAGAAAGGGAAGTCAGCTCCAGGAGCAGCTCTGACGGGAATGTGACCCTCAGCCAGGCCTTGGGGGGAAGGTGCCCCCATCTCAGCACATCCCAGCCCCTCCTGTGCTTCAGGCTAATAAAACGGGACTTGGGGGACCCCATGGGTGGTCAGGCCACCTGAGGAGGGGATGAAGGAAGTTTACTAAGAATTACACGCGTAGCAACTCAAACCATGCTCACCAATGGCAGACCTCACAGCCCCGTGTGGCACAGGCCGGCTGACTATCTCGGCAGGTGCTTTCCAGACACGGGTCTCCACGGGGGCCTCAGTGACCTTTGCAGAGCTTCTCAGCTACTCCTAAGACCCTCCCCTATGTCGTAGGAGGCGGCTTTCTTCCTTGTGGGTGGAGAGCCTCAGTGGTTGCTCGGAGAAGCAGGGCCAAGGGAGGGGCCTCAAGAGCCAGAGGTCCTGGCAGAACTGGCCCAGTCTCACAAGGCATCCCAGGATCTCAACTAGCGAGGGTGGCCAGTCACCAGCCTAGGTGCCAGAACTGGGGCCGGGTCTCTGGGTCTAGGAGCTAGAGCCTCTGCCTGGCTCACAGACAGACCCCAGCCTCTGTCCCTAGGGGAAGGGCCAAAGCTTGGCACTTGCCAACCTCTCCATGGAAATGTCTGCATGCCAAAGCCAGCCCCGAGCACATTCCTTGTCTAGAACATTCTGAGAACACACGGATCAGCCTGTTTATAGGTAGGAGAGGAGAGCCAAGTTGGATGCTAGTTTCAGATGCTTTCCGTTTTCAGGTCCAAAGGGGCTTCCTTGGTAAAAGAAAGAGCTGGTGGTTCCACGCCAGAGGCCAGACCTGGGCAAACGCAGGGCTGATCAAATACATGTGTTTGAAGATGGGGCCCTCTGCTGAAGGCCGCCTCCGAGCACTCTGGCTGCATAGATGGCAAAAGACATGTGTGAACCTAAGGGAGGCTCAGGTCTGCATCCCGGGGGGCTTTGGAGCCCCTGAAAGTGTTCTGCCTGAGAACCCACAGAGGACCGTGTTCCCAGGGTATCAGTATCCACTGCCCGCCCCTGGCTCTGAGCATCCATTCAGAAAGTACCCACTGCACACCCACTATGTACTGGCCTGGAACTGGCCCTGACACGTCCAGATCACCAGGCTCTTGGAGGACCCTGCACGCACCGTGGGGCCTACCCAGGGGTTTGCAGCTGACTTGTCCTCAGCCTGAGACAATTCTGTCTACACCAGCAGGTCCCACGGGTGTGTCCTCAGGGAGACACAGAAGGAGCCAGCAGGACAGGTATTAAAGAGAACATCTGGGTACCTGGCAGCATCATTCTGGCAACCAGATGCCAAACATGGCCGATCTGCATCCAGCCCTTCCCCCAGCCTGTGCCCACGGTTGTACATCAGCATCCCTGCTACCCCTTGGCTGCTCTGAAGGCCAATGGCATTGCCCCCACTCCAGGCTCGGAGATGTCTGGGAACTCACCTGGAGTAGAGCTGTCAGCACGTGAGGAACTGAGGAAGGTGAATGGCAGCGTCTCTGACTTCCACTCCCCGCCCCAGCCACAGCCAGCCTCCTTGCTCCGCTCCCGGAATTTGGGAAGGAAGCACCTTGGTGATAGTGATTTCAGCCACACCTCAAAATCCTCCCCTTTGTTTCCCACTGATTCACCCAAATTCTGCCTGCATCCCTAAGCAATTTTCCTTCCTTCCTGGTGTGCTGAGGGAACCCTGCCCTGGGTCCTCCTGGGCTTCTGGCTCTGAGAGTGAGTCCATGAGCCCCAGGAAGGCGAGCCACCCTGCTTCCTACTTGTGCTAGGAACTGGTTCTGCCCAAGCATCCTTTTTCTTAGTATTACTTTTTTTTTCAAAGTAAGCACCTGTTTTCAGACCTTAGTGATGGTTTTAGTTGGTGCCAGTTCATATTAAGAGTCCCTTGGACTCCAAGATCAAACCAGTCTATCCTAAAGGAAATCAACCCTGAATGTTCCTTGGAAGGACTGAAGCTAAAGCTGAAATGCCAATACTTTGGCCACCTGACGGGGAAGTGCTGACTCATTGCAGAAGACCCTGATGCTGGGAAAGATTGAGAGTAGGAGGAAAAGGGTATGACAGAGGATGAGCTGGTTGGATAGTATCACTGACTCAATGGATATGAGTTTGAACAAACTCCAGGAGGTAGTGGAGGATAGGGAAGCCTGGCGTGCTTTAGTCCATGGGATCGCAAAGAGCTGGACATGAGTAAGTGAACAACAAGTGCGTACCAAAGGGTCAGCCATTGTTGGAAGCTGGATGGGTGGATGTGGGGGGGTGGGCACTGCACTTACATCCCGTCCCCCTAAGACAGAGGGGGTGATGGGAGAAGCCCTGAGGTCCTAATGTGGATGCTCCCTGATATGGGGCTCTGGAGGGGCAACTGAGAGAGAAAACCACTTCCTCTGTGCACAAGAGTCAAGCCTGACACAAAGAACCCCCCACCCTCCTAAGCCCACCTGGCCAGGTGAGACGGGCGTCCCTGAGCAGTAAGCGATACCCCCTGAGAAGGTCATCAGTCTGGTCGTCTGTCCAGTGATGCTGCACTGTGGCCCCCAACAGCAGCACAGGAACTGAAATGCAAGAACACTAACCCCAGGGACAGGGAAGTGAAAGGGTGACAGTCTGAGGCTGAGCCCACTCAAGGGAGTATGCAGACACGTTAAATGCATGTGTGTGCACGCCCACACTGCCCTTGCACACACCAGCACACGCAAATGCCTATGTGCACACCTGACCGTGGACACACTTTCAGCTACTGTTGGTGGCTGCTCACCAACTGTGCGTAGTCTCCCCCTAGAACTTGGGTGTTTATCTTTACAGGTTAGAGAGGAATCATGGGTAGTTTTGATTTTCTCATTTAAACAGTCTTGCTTTTTACCCTGATTGCCTCACAAAGCATATGTATTATCATGCTTGGGAGACAGGTCAATATTCCTCTTAAGAGACTCGGGATTCTACAAGGTTTCGTCCTGACAGGGTTCCATGCTTTCCTGGTGACGTAATGGAGAAAACATCTACCCCTTTGGTGATGAGAGCCTAGCAGTCCTGCACAGGCTGGACTTCCAGGTGACACTGCTCAGGGGACGCACTGGGCACAGGCTGGCTTCCCTGTCACCTCCCCTGGCGGTCCCTGTGTCTGACCTCAGCTCCAGGATGGGCATGGGCCTCTGGGTGGGCTCCGCTCTGTGGGGATCTGGGCAGGGGACAGGCGCAAAGCCACTCCCCTTGGTCCTGCCCTCCCTGTGCCCCTCCACCACCTCCGGCGGCCCCTTCACTCTGCCCTGCGGGGCCTCCTCCTCCTGCCGCCTCATCTCCTTAGCCAGCAGCCTTCTTCTCAGAGGCTCTTACTTTCCACTGTCTTTTCTCTCCACTGGCCAAGACAGAGCTCCAACCCGCGCAGGTCAGAAGGACATGAGCCCATGGTGGGGGTCTAGGGTGGGGAGAGAAGAGGGGCCTGGCTGCTGACGGGACAGCTTCTGCTGGCTGGCCCATCTGCGTGTCGCTTGGGCAGGTGGCCCAGACCCATCCAGCTCGGGCCCTCTGAGAACCCTGCCCTTCCCGCTCTCTTTAAGGATCTGGCGCGAGCACATTTATGCCCATTCCACTGGGCAGGCCTAGCCTCTGGCTGCACCTCACTCACCTTCACCTCACAGATATTCCAACAGAGGGCCCTGTGCTGCCCCTCAGGCCCGGGCCTGCCAGGAGAGGCCCTCCCTCTTCTGCCGAGGGAGCCACTGGTCCTTCCGGGCACACAAGCAGGGGTCTGGGGCCTTGGTGGTCCTTTGGCAGCGGCTGGGTCCCAGAGCAGCCTCCCCAACCCCATGCGTGAGGGGCCCAGAGCTGCTCTCATGACCATGGGTGCAACCTCCACAGCTTGTTGTTCAGTCACTCAGGTGTGTCCAACTCTTGTGACCTGTAGACTGCAGCACGCCAGGCTTCTCTGTCCTTCACCATCTCCCAGAGCTTGCTCAAACTCACGTCCATCCAGTCGATGATGCCATCCAACCATCTCATCCTCTGTCATCCCCTTCTCTTCCTGCCTTTGATCTTTCCCGGCATCAGGGTTTTTCCCAATGAGTCAGTTCTTTGCATCAGATGGCCAAAGTATTAGAGCTTCAGCTTCAGCATCAGTCCTTCCAATGAATATTCAGGATTGATTTCCTGTAAGATTGACTGGTTGGATCTCCTTGCTGTCCAAGGGACTCTCAAGAGTCTTCTCCAACCACAATTCAAAAGCATCAGTTCTTCGGCGCTCATCAATTCTTCCACACACGCTTTCTCGCAAAGATGGCACAGAGAGAACACAGAGCAGGCCAGCCTCTCTGGGCCCTGACGGCAGCAACAGGCGGTGAACAACACACAGAAAGCTCACGGTGCGCAGCGTCTCCCCAGGACAAGCTGCAGCTCCAACTCCTGGGGTGGGAAGTACTAGGGGGACTGGAGAGACACGGGGGGCTTTGAATAGTTCTGCCTGAGGGCTTCGGGGAGCCTGGGTGGTTTGTGTTGCTGGTGTTGCTGTCTCCCTCCTGTCTCTGTCTTTAGACGGTGGAGGTTTCCTGAATTGAGATGCATCTCCTGAAATGTATCATCGGTTGGTTAACTGTTGCATTTGGAGAAGCTCCGGGGTCAGGATTCTAGGTCCCTGAGGATGCAGATCCTCAGAGTGGGTTTTGCACTGAGGTGCCCTCAGCCACATCCAGCCATAGCTCTGGTGCCAGCCCGTCCATGGCTGCCTGAACGTCCTGGCTCACTGTGGAGGCTGATGCGACCTCCTGGCTGCAGGCCAGTATCTCCGGCCCACACAGGAATGTTCTTGGTGCATCGTGCTTGCTGACCACTGTGTTCTGTTCATGGCCCCCAGACACCACCCAGGTTGCAGCAGTCAGCTCAGTGCTGCTGTGGAGACACCCCGCATAGATGTGGAATCACACCAGCCCCCTGCACTCTGCAGGCTGCGGGTGCTCCTGCCTGGGGAAGGTCTTTACTTCACCCCCTCCCCCTGGATGGCATCCAAATGGGGGGAGGGTGTTCAGTGCTGGTCCAAAGAGGCAGAATCAGGCCACCCCTGGGAAAGGACACCTCCCTGGGAGGAGGTCCAGGAGAAGGAGTGAGGAACCAGGGGAGACTGGGGGAAACCTTGAAGGGTTTTCTTTGCCATGAGCAGGGGAAAGGGTTGAGAACTAGGCAAGGAGCTTGAGGACGGAGAGGCCAGCTACACAGAGTCACAGGGCCCCTGGATGGAAGGTGGATACTGTGATGACCAAGAGGAACATCTTGATGTGCAGTAGAAAGTCCTCAGACACCTGGCTCCCGCGTCCCTAGAATCTATGTCCCCAACCTCTGCTCTGGCCTCTCTCCTTTCGGGTTACAGGACTCCCAGGTTCGACAGCAACATAGGCTCATCTATACCTCCCAGAGCCTGGGGTTCATGATCTTAAGAAGGTGTGGGCCTATACTCTGTGTGTGTATGCCCACGCGTGTGTGAAGGGACTCACCCCTGGTGCTGGGTGGGCTCCTGAGGTGCCCAGGCTCCAGTGTCTGAGATGTCTGCACCCACCCCGTTCCTAGGCCATACCCCAGGGCAGCAGCAGACTCACATAAACCCGTTTTTTCTCCTCTACAGGGAGGGTTGGGGCCAGCCTCCATGTTCCTTTGTCTCTGCAGATTAGCCCGGGGAACCACGTGCCGAGGAGAAACCCGAGGGGGTTGCTCTGTGGAGAGGGTGGATCCTGCATGGGCTCCTGGGTATCCATGTGGCCAAATGTCCCGCTGATCTCCCAGGGGCCCTCCAGGTGTGCAGGGCAAACATCAGCATTCCCGAGGGCAAGTCTGAGCCTATGGTGCTGGGTGAGGCCCCCAGGGGTACTTGGTCCAGGACAGTTAGTCCACAGGCCGGGCGGAGCACCGTCCTGACCTTCCGCAGGGCCCGATGGCCGGCAGACACAGCCGTCTGCCCCATGCCGCCCCAACTGCAGGCCAGCCCCTCCTGAAGCCTGGTTCCTGTCTGTCTGCTGGCCATTGAGCACAGTGACCACAGGCAGTAGGTGACGAATGGCCGGTGTCAAGGCCTGTCATGCCAACGGAGCCACGAGGAAATGCGAGAGGCTCTCAGAGCAGCTTTATTACCAACCTGTGGCCGAGAGATGATCAATCACGCTGATCAGGGCAGGCAAACAGGGGAGACGAGAGGCAGATGCTGGCCTGGAGGCTGGGGGTCAGTGCTGCAGCGGGCAAGGGGCGGCCAGGGGAGGATGGCATACTGAATGTTGAACTTGACTGCCATCAGGCCTCACTGATTCTCTTGCCCTTCTTTAGTGACCATGCTGGCCTTGCGGCCCTGGCAGGGGCGAGCCAGGGGGATGGAAATGCAAGATCAGCACGGAAGAGGGACAGTCTGGGTAGGGTGGCCAGTTCCCTCCCCAGGGAGGAATCAGAACCCAGCGTGTCTCTCTGCGATGTTTTGTTCACAGACCCGGAGCCAGCGGTGGATGGCAGGGGTGGAGGGGGGATGGGGCAAGTCACTGACCCCTTGAGAGGGCCCTGCTGCTTCTCAGCGACCCAAGTCCTGAGCTTTCTGAAGGCCAGGAACTAGAGACCTTGAACGGAATGACACTGAAAGAGTCAGGTGGCCATCCTTCCTGCCAAGGTGTCAGGGCTGCTGGCTGGTGTTCATTCCTATGGCCGGCTGTGTAAGGCGGGCTCTCAGGGCAGGGCTGGCTGCTGGGATCCCAGATGCTGCAGCTGTCCTCTTCCTGGACAGGATCTGGAGAGCACTGTGCAGGCGGGTGCTCCCTCTGCTGAAGCGCAGTTTCTGAGCCATCACGGGGCGGCTGCTCCAGGCTCAGGGCTCCCATCACAGGCTGACTGCAGGGAGGGAGCCCCCTGGCCAGGAGCTCAGGGCCCGAGAGCGGGCGGGGGCTGCCGCTCTCACCGTCCAGGCCAGGATGAATCAGACCTTTCTTGGGGAAGTGCCTCCCGCACAAGGACGTTTTAGTCAGACATAATTGCGAGGAAAAATAAACCTGCCTTAACAGAAAACAGCTTTCCAGTTGTTTTTTCCTCCTTGAAGCCTTTTCAACTCCAAGTTTTGGCAAGTCCTGGCTGTGGGTAATTGTCAACACCGTGCAGCGTCCAGAGACCGAAGCCAGGGGAACGGAAATGGCCCCGCAGCTGAGAGGGACCTGGGACGCGGCCCCCTGGGCACGCGTGTGCTCACGTGTGTGCACACACCCTCGCCGGGTACCCAACTGCAAACGAAAGGCAACTTTGTCTTGGCCGTGGTGCAGATGGCTCTGCGTACCTCGGAGGCTCTGGTCCCGAGCGAGGAGGCTGCGGGACTTCGCCGGAACGGAGGATCCCGGTATGCAGGGCTCTCTTGCCTGTCCTCATGTCATCCCCACTGAAGGTCACCCAGAGTGCAGGAGGAAGGCCTAGGAGCCCAGAAGCATCCTTCCTCCAGGGAACTGGATGGAGTCCCTGAGGGACTCGGAAAGTGGGCAGGGCCGGTCTGGCATTTGGTCCCTGGCTGCGCCCAAAACTGAAAGTCCTTCAAAGAGCCCTCCCGGTGGCAAGATGGGGTGATGGGCCGTCATCAGGGTCGAGCCCACCACCGGCACATCTGGTGACCTCCCGTCTGTAACTGCCCCCGACTGCAGACGGGCCCAGCTGGACCTTCATCCTCCCTGTGCGTTTGTCTTTCTTCAGGGGTTCTGCCAAAGGGGCATGGGGGGCAGGGGGTCAGCAACAGGCAGCTGCGAGGAGGGGCATGAGCCAGGGAGCCCGGGGGACAGGACGCCCATCTCTTTGTTCACTTCCAGGAACTTGTTAGAGGCTCCGTCAAGCCTGCGGCTGACAGCCTGGTGTTACTCACTTGGCTGGGTTCTGGAGACGCGGGCTCATTTGCCAGACAAAATTAATGAGAAAAGAAAGACTTAAACGAGATAGTAATTTATGACTTCCACTGGGCCAATCTCCCCATGCACTGCTGTGCATTTCATTGGAAATAACGCTGCACCCTAGGAAGCTGAGACGGGGGCTGTCTGGTGGGCTCTGCTTGGCCCTTTGCTGGAAGGTGTGGGTCCTCACACTGCCGTCTGCACACGGTGAGCTCTCAGTGGCTCCAGCCTCTGAAACACCCATGTCCAAACCCAAGCCCAAAGGAACAAATGCACAGTGTCGGCGCGAGGCCTGCACCCAAGGCCCAGCCCTCTCCTCCCTGCCCTCACCACCGCCACCCCCCGAAAACACAAAGGAGAAGAATGGAATGGAAAAGCCAGCAACGCGGCAGCAAAATAAACCCTTCCTAATGGCTACCAAACTTGCTGAGTGTCAGTTAGAGTTACTCTGTGCAGAGTCTGTAATAATCGCGCCGCTCAGAGACAAGGCCGCTCTCCGGCAGGAGCCGCCGTGACAGGCCCTGGAAGGCAGGTGTTACTGTAATTAGCTATTGTTTGACTATCAAAAGTCAGGGCTGATTAAAGCCACTAAGCACAAGTGCACTATTTTATTTCAAAGAATATTATGAACTGCACGCTGGGGCCCTTTCAGAGAGGGCCTCCCTTCCGCAGCCGGCTAAGAGCCCATGCCAGCAGTAATCAAACACGAAATCTGCATAAACCTTCAGGGTTTAATTCAAGCAGAGACCTTTCATTAGAAATATGTTACTTTATGAAATCTGGTCGCCAGCAAGGGGAGAAAAATGTGACTTCTTAAGAAAAGTGAATGGCACCTCTTTAGTGATTAACCCGAGATTAATGGAGGTCCCCACTGCTCGGCCTGAGTCCATTTTATTGCTAATTCATTTAGGTACCATTTCAGATACGCTGATGAGAGTTACCTGCCAGGGCGACAGGTTTTGGCAAGCAAGGCTAGCCATTACGGTCAAATCCCAAATACACTTTTTATTAAAGACGCTTTGAAAAGTGTCTTACATTAGTCTTTTTTCCCCTTTCTTTTTGGGGGACTTTGTATTTAATGTACTCAATTAGTTAAAACTTTGGATCCTAGTGCATCAATCAGAGATGGATGTGATTGCTACACTTTTAGTGGCTCCTTCCTTCCTTCCCCATTGCTTGGTCCACGGTCAGGGCACTGCGCTCCGGATACACCCACCTACACATGTGCACATGCATGCACACCCATGTGCGGGTGTGTACATGGGGCACATGCATGTGGGCACACATAATCTATCCACCCACAGTCACGGACAAAGGCCCCCATGTCCACACATGCATGCAGGTGCCCACACTTACCTGCCATCCACACACATGCACAACCACACACCCAAATGCATGTATACACATGCACGCACACACACATGCGCACATATACATAACACGTATACACACACACCATACAAACACACACACACATGCTCACTCTCACACTTGAACACACACGGGGATCAGAGGGCTCTCAGGGCACAGTAGATGTGGAAGGGGGTCTCGCCTTCACTCACCACCTCTGCCCCCAAAGGCGGCTCCCAAGGCAGAGCATCCTTCGCCCACAGCCTTCCCACATTCTGGGGACACCTGCGCCAATGGTGCTCCACTCTATCCTACAGGTCCTGCCCAAGCCTGCCTACCCAGAAGCCTCTGCAGCCCCACCCACACCTGTCTTCAAATGGCCTGGCTGCCCTGCTGCCCGCAGCAAGTGAGCTTTGGCTCCACCCACTGACTCAATGTAAACCCCAGACTGTGAGGGCAGGGCCACGCAGGCCACACATGTGCACAAACCTGTGGTCAGTGAACAAGGAGATGGATGGATGGATGGATGCAGGGAGACCTCACCCTACCTTGGACCCACTCCAGAGGATGGAACCACATGGGCCTAGCCTCCCGATGCTGAGAGCACCCTGTTGACAGTGCGTCTGTCTCACAGCATTTGTGGGGTCCTCTGGGTCAAGGGAAGGGGCCACTCTGTCCCTACAGCGCCAGTGCAGGGGATAAGGCAGGGAGGAGGAACCCCAGCCCCCAGAGGAAAGGCAGTGCTGTCACACTCTCTCACAGCCTCGTGTGTGCAAGGCACTTGGCTGTATGCCCTGCTTCAGCCTCACTGCAAGCCCAGGAGGATGATGGGACATGACCCATGACCACCGTCCCCTCTGTTTGGTGGGCGAGACACCTGAGGCTCAGGATGGCTGCCTGCCCCTAGGCCCAGGCCTGGCCACGGTGCTCATTCACTGGCACAGCTCACATGGCTACGGCTTGGAGAGCACAGAGAAGAGGGGCCCGCCCCTCACTCTTGGGGTAGGGGCACAGGGCGGGGGGAGTGTGGCCTTGTCCACCTGATCCAGGCCTGGGATGCTAGCTCCATCCCTAGATTAGGGCAGAAGCCTTGGAGCCCCAGTTTAGCACCTCCCCAAACCCCTCATCACACCAGGAGCTTTTGAATCTCCTTCAGCTAGTGCATAGTCAAGGCTGTGGTCTTTCCAGTAGTCATGTATGGATGTGAGAGTTGAACCATACAGAAGAAGGGTGAGCACCAATGAATTGATGCTTTCAAACTCTGCTGCTGGAGAAGACTCTTGAGAGCTCCTTGGACAGCAAGATCAAATCTGTCAGTCCTAGAGGAAATCAACCCTGAATATTCATTGGAAGGACTGATCCTAAAGCTGAAGTTCCAATACTTTAGCCACCTGATGCAAAGAGCCAACTCAGTGGAAAAGACCCTGATGCTGGGAAAGATTGAGGGCAGGAGAAGGCGGCAGCAGAGGAGGAGATGGTTGGATGGCATCACTGATTCAGTGGACATGAACTTGGGCAAACTCCGGGAGATGGTGAGGGACAGGGAGGCCTGGCATGCTGTAGTCCATGGGGTTGCAAAAAGTTGGACACAACTTGGCTACTGAAGACACACACAACTAGTGCAAAACTGAGGACACACAGCCAATGCATCAGTTATTCTAAAATCCTCACCTGTGTTCAAGGGGGAAGGTGAATATGTGCAGGGGGGCTGAGCCCCAGGAGCTGGCGTGTCCTGAGCCCCTTCAGTCTCGCTGGGGTCCAGACCCCACATGGACAGAGCAGCAGGGCCCCAGGGGAGACCAACATCTCTGGCTGCATGATGCCAGCTACATGTGCGCTCAGGACAGCCCTGCACCTCACATGCTGAGGTTTCTATTCCTGAGTCCTAAGAACTGCAAGTGAAATGCATTCAGTCCCTGGTCAGAGACGGTGGGGAGGGCGGACCTGCGATGCACAGACCCCAGTGGCTCAGACTCCCTGCAGACAGGCCCTGCGGACACAAGCTGACCGTGGGATCCCTACAGCGCCAGTGCAGGGGATAAGGCAGGGAGGAGGAACCCCAGCCCCCAGAGGAAAGGCAGTGCTGTCACACTCTCTCACAGCCTCGTGTGTGCAAGGCACTTGGCTGTATGCCCTGCTTCAGCCTCACTGCAAGCCCAGGAGGATGATGGGACATGACCCATGACCACCGTCCCCTCTGTTTGGTGGGCGAGACACCTGAGGCTCAGGATGGCTGCCTGCCCCTAGGCCCAGGCCTGGCCACGGTGCTCATTCACTGGCACAGCTCACATGGCTACGGCTTGGAGAGCACAGAGAAGAGGGGCCCGCCCCTCACTCTTGGGGTAGGGGCACAGGGCGGGGGGAGTGTGGCCTTGTCCACCTGATCCAGGCCTGGGATGCTAGCTCCATCCCTAGATTAGGGCAGAAGCCTTGGAGCCCCAGTTTAGCACCTCCCCAAACCCCTCATCACACCAGGAGCTTTTGAATCTCCTTCAGCTAGTGCATAGTCAAGGCTGTGGTCTTTCCAGTAGTCATGTATGGATGTGAGAGTTGAACCATACAGAAGAAGGGTGAGCACCAATGAATTGATGCTTTCAAACTCTGCTGCTGGAGAAGACTCTTGAGAGCTCCTTGGACAGCAAGATCAAATCTGTCAGTCCTAGAGGAAATCAACCCTGAATATTCATTGGAAGGACTGATCCTAAAGCTGAAGTTCCAATACTTTAGCCACCTGATGCAAAGAGCCAACTCAGTGGAAAAGACCCTGATGCTGGGAAAGATTGAGGGCAGGAGAAGGCGGCAGCAGAGGAGGAGATGGTTGGATGGCATCACTGATTCAGTGGACATGAACTTGGGCAAACTCCGGGAGATGGTGAGGGACAGGGAGGCCTGGCATGCTGTAGTCCATGGGGTTGCAAAAAGTTGGACACAACTTGGCTACTGAAGACACACACAACTAGTGCAAAACTGAGGACACGCAGCCAATGCATCAGTTATTCTAAAATCCTCACCTGTGTTCAAGGGGGAAGGTGAATATCTGCAGGGGGGCTGAGCCCCAGGAGCTGGCGTGTCCTGAGCCCCTTCAGTCTCGCTGGGGTCCAGACCCCACATGGACAGAGCAGCAGGGCCCCAGGGGAGACCAACATCTCTGGCTGCATGATGCCAGCTACATGTGCGCTCAGGACAGCCCTGCACCTCACATGCTGAGGTTTCTATTCCTGAGTCCTAAGAACTGCAAGTGAAATGCATTCAGTCCCTGGTCAGAGACGGTGGGGAGGGCGGACCTGCGATGCACAGACCCCAGTGGCTCAGACTCCCTGCAGACAGGCCCTGCGGACACAAGCTGACCGTGGGATCCACGAAAACAGTCCCAGTAGAATCTGCTCTGAAGGAAACTGTGAGCCAGATTCTCCAGGGTTGGAGCACTTCCTGGGCGCCAGCTGTCTCTGGAAGTTTCTAGGAGCTGCCATCCTTCTGCAGCCCGACCTGTATTCTGATCTGGGAATTCCTGGTCAGAGGGCTGCCCCTGAAAGAGTGAACAGGCAAGTGGAGGGCCCCTTCATGGGAAGTGGTCTCATGGGCGGGACCCAGGAGGTGACTGGTCCAGCCCATCCCACCTTGTTCAGCTCGTGGACAAGGAGCTAAAGCTGGAGCGTGTGTATAGGGGGCAAAGGAGATGAGGAGACTCCAGGCCTCCCAAGGATGGTGGCAGGGCCTCTTCCGCAGGTCCGAGGGGCAGACCCAGGCCAAGGTGAAGCCAGGGTCACTTGGCCTCTGAGGCAGGAAAACACTCTCCCTGCCACCAGGGTCTACCTTCAACTGACCGTGATGGACGGCCTGGCCTCACCCTAGAACCAGAGCTGAGAGATGCAGCCCAGGATCCATATGGTCCTGGTGGCCAGTCCCACCTGCTGGCCTCGTCTCCAGTCAGTTCAACGCACAGTAAGTTGATTTACTGCCACAGGCAGCTCTGAGGCCAAGCCTTTCTGGCAGCAGGGCTGATTCTGGCCCTGCCTGGGCTGGCTGCAGGACCTGGGCGAACACAGCCTCTTAGTGGGCAGGGTGCCCCCACGGCTACTGTCTTGTCATTCTTGGATTTGGTCGGCAGTGACTTGAGAGTGAATTTCTTACCCCAAATTTCCACCGGTCACTGTTCTCTGAGGCCAGTTGGCCATCGGGGAGTCCCTGCTAGCTGGCACCTCTGGGGTCTGTGGCAACAGCAGAAGAGCCCCTCCCTGGGTGGGGCTTAGCTGCAGGGGCTGTTTCCACAACCTGGGGGGTCTTTCAGCCCCTCCCTCTTGGGTGTCCAGCATGCGTGGGGTGGGCTTTTGAGTTTGACCTTGAGACTTCCAGGACCTCAAAACGACTTGGCTGCCCAGAACTTCCCTTAAAATTAGAAGGATTCCCTTGCATCAGCGGGGCTGGCTGGGCAGGCAGCCAGGTCATGCCATTATCCCCCCACATCTAGCAGGGCCTCCACCTATGGCCAGCTGATCCACTCCCCTGCAACTGAAAGCTGTACCTGTGTGTATCTGTTCCCTCTGGAAAAGTGAAAAACACACTCAAGACCCCCATGTCTGAAAGCCCGTCTCCAAAGAATCTAGCAGAGTTGGTGGGCCCTGATGCTGGGAGGGAGCCTTCGCTGGATGACAAGGGTCTCTGCATCCTCTGGGCAGTTCTCTAGCCCCAGGGCCCCTCTGGAGGAGGCCCAGGTAGCCAGTGGTTCCCCCTAGCAGGAGGCAAAACCCCCATCTGGACAGCCTCAGAACCAGGCTGAGCCCAGAGATGAAAGCAGAACAGTTGGGATTAGACGTGGAGGGTGGGTGTGCCCCTCTCCCTGAGGTCCAGGGTGTGGGGTCTGGGCTGGGGGCCTGACCCAGGGCATCACTGATGGTCTTATATCTTCTGTATTCTGGAAATATAAGAGTATCCCAGTGGACTCTTGGGCTGGGCTGGGGGAGGAAGGCCCACCTAGGAGGATGCTCTGGTGCCCAAGCCCTCTCCCCACCCTGTTCGTCATCACTGGGTGGATGAGAGCTGTGGAGGCCCCATGGATTTTTCTTTATGAAGGGACAGACTCTCTGACCTGCCCCAGGTAGTCAGGGCCACGGGGCTGCCTGCCGGCCAGGGCTGCCCCCCACAAGCCATGCATGCACAGCTGGGTGTCCTGTCCTCTGAGGCCCCATCTAATGGTTCTCCTTTAAACGCATGTGTTAATTATCTTGCCACTGCTGTAATTTCTCCCCGTGGTCCATTAATTAAGGGGTCATGATCCGAGAGCATGTTTACCCAATAAGCTTTCTTTTTTAATTATCCTAATTGCTTGGAGACTGACAAAGACTCTCCTCTTCCCCTTCGCTGGTGGTTTAGCGAGTGACAAACACACGGGCAAACGTGCACCCCACGCGACACTCGCCAAGGGACTGGGCCTGCACCCACAGTGGGGTTGGGGCTCCGGGTGGCCCCACTCAAGCCCCAGGATGGCCAGGCTCGTAGCCGGGGCTGCTCACCAGGTACTCACATGGGTGTGAGAATGGGATCCACGGCTGGTCACAGATGGAGGGCCCAGGCTAGCAGGGGTGTGGGTGCCTGCTGGCCGCATCCTAGGGTCAGGGCCTGTCAGCTTGTTCTCATGAATGTTGTCTGTAAGCTGCAGCTAAACCTGACCCTGATATGAGCAGGACCTGAAATGACAGCTTGGCCTTGTATAACTTGCTTAAAACCAGCATCAAGGCCCTTCATTCTGTGAGTGAGTGGGGCTTCCTGTGGGCCAGGCTGGGCCTCATCTCAGTGATGGAGGGGTTGGTACCCTGCTCTGTCCCGTCCTCACTGATGGAGGGACTGGTACCCTGCTCTGCTCTATCAACAGAAGGAGGAAGAGGAGCTCCAATCACTCAGGGGACAGTGGAGCAGCCTTTCAGCCACTCTGCGGGGCCCATTCTCATTTCGAGCTGCTGTGAGTGTAGAGGTGGAATGTTAAATGGGGCAGCTGCTGGCGAGACCATCTGGCAGTTCCCCTCAAAGTTACCCAGAGTCACCACAGGACAACAGGTCCAGGCCAGGTATTTAGCCAAGAGTGGAGACCAGGAGCTCAAACCCTGGACCCTGGAGTTTGCAGGTTCACTGCCGCCCTAATCCCAAGAGCAGAGATGGAGCCCAACTCAGCCACCCACCCATGGACGAACAGGTAAAGAAGTGGGTCCATCCACTCCGTGGACTCTTAGCCACAAAAAGGAACAAAGGACTGACACAGGCTATGACGTGGGTGAACCTCAGAAACACAGTGCTGCGTGAAAACCTTCAGACACAAAGGCCACAGCTGTGACTCCATTTATACGAAGCATCTGGAGCGAGCAAACTGTAGATGGAGACAGAGGCAGGCTCATCCTGGGGGACTGGGGGTGGGTGTGCGGGAATGGCTGCTGGGGGGACAGCGTCTTCTTGAGGCTAAAATGTCCGGAACTAGTTAGGGATTGTACCTACACAGCTTCACACAGGTACTCAATGCCACGAAACTGTTCACTTCAAAAGAATTGATTTGTATGTGCTGTAGAGAAGAGGAGACGGCAGCCCCCGCCTGTCCACCCTTTCACTCCATTCATAGGGGCTGCCCAGCTCTTGGGGCGGGGGGACGAGTGACCTTTGTGGGTGGAGGGACCTGAGCACCAGGGGTGCATGCACTTGCTCTGTGATGGATGTAGCCAGGGTTGGGCTGGGGGTGGTGTTGGCCTCCTCTCCAGGCATCCCGCTGTGCCGGGCAAGCCCGCCTGTTCCCTGCAAGTTTACGTCTCTTTAATAAAGATTAAGATGTCAGGGGGCCAGCCTTGCACAAAATCCCACTTTTATTAACTTCTCATTACCAGCTGAAGGGCGAACCTATTTCTGAGCTTCTGAAGCGGCAAGAAGAAAATAGTTATTAAGTGTGCATTTATGACGACCGGAGCTTACAGCTATGCCTGCTGACTCAGCGAGCAGGCCTCGCGCCTCCCTGCCTGGACTCGAGACCGCACTGACCTAGTAAAAAAAAGTGACCACGTGGCCTGACCTGGTCTGGAGCCACCGGGCTGGAGATGCAGTGGGAGGAAGCCGGGGCTTGACCGGCTGAGCCGGATGGGCTCAGCGTGAGGGTGAGGTGATCAGAGAGCTGAGGGGCCCTGCCTGACCGGAAACGTGTCCTGGGAGCCGCAGTGGACACCGAGTGCATGGTGCCTACATGGGACCACAAGCCCCTCCAGCCCGAGTCACCCTCATTTCTCCAAAGCTACCTGAGCTCCCAGCCTCGTCCTCCCAGATGGACCCCATCATCCACCTTCTCTGGGCTGCCCCTGGGAAAGGCTTCAGAGCACAGCATTACAAAGTCATTTTGGGGCCCCCAGACCAGAAAGTCAGTCCTGTTGACTTCACCCCTTCTGTCCAGAGTGACTCAGTACCCCTTTCCCAGGGCATCAGACAGGTCCCTCAAACCACAGGTCCCTGATGTCCCCACCCTAGGACAATGCTCTTGTCCAGATCAGAGGTCACATCCCGAGACTAGAGTCAGCTTGTCCCTGTCTTCCTGTCACCCTCAGTCCCAAGGCTCTCCTCACCTCTCCCCTCACTTTCAGACCTCCAGAGCGGCCCAGGCTCCCTCAGACCCTGTCTGCCCTACATGACCCGGAGGGTTGCCCCAGCCCCAGGGTTCTCCAGGCTCAGACACCCTCTGGGGAGTCTCCAGTGCATCTCACATGTAAGGTGCACCAAGTACCAAGTCAACCTCCCACCTCTACCTGCCCCCCACCCAGGTTCCCTCTGTAAATGGCACCCCACCCAGATGCCCCTGCAGGGGTCCTCGGGCACCTCCTGTCCATAAACTGATGCTTCTCCCTCCAAAATGCCCTAAACACGTCGCTGCTGTCACCTCCCTGCTCCCTCCCTTTTTCCAGCTGCCTATACCGTTGACTCCCTGCAGGCCCTGCCCCTCGGAGCATCCACTGCTCGGGATCCCCAGCCTAGTCTGTGGAACTTTTGTTAAAACATCCTGAGCAGAACAAGACAGATGGACGGGGCCTCCATGGGAAGGGGCCTCACAGTCACAGCCGCCGGCTCAGAGCCCAGCTTGGGCACTGCGTGCGGTGTATCCTCAATAAACACGTGAAGCGAGAACCAGCTCAGGGCCCAAGGGATGGGCGGCCTCATGGGAGCTTTGGGCAAAGTCCTCACCACTCCGTGCTTGGAACGTTGGTCTGCAGTGGGGGCCTTTCACCCTGTGGGTGAAGCTGAGGGCAGGGATAACCCCAGGATGGAGCCAAGGTAGAGGAGATTCTGCTAGGTTGGTCCCCAGGGCCAGTAAATGAAGGAACGAATGTTGCTGTCCCACCAGCTTCCACCACCTGACCAGTGATCAATCTTCCAGAGGGTGTTGAGGACTTCTCTGCATTTCTTATTTACACTATTTAAGGAGCTATTTCCCTCAGTGTCAGTCTCACCCAGGTAGGCTCTCTGTAGAGTGAAGCATGAGGCTGGCCAGGAAAAGGCTGCTTTGCCTAGAGGGGCTGTGAACTGAGTCTTCAGGGAATCACAGTGGGACAAAGGGAGGGACCAACTGTGGGTGGCGCTTTGTCTGGATTTTCTGGGGGCTTTGTTAGTAGGGGCCAGGCCCAGGGGACAGAGGCCCAGTGGCCAGCAGTGGCCTTGCTTTGAGCCTGCAGCCAGCAGGTGCCCAGGGCGGTGGGAGCAGCTTTCCCACCACCCGACAGGTGGTCCCGTCTTGCCTGGATGCCCCACAGGAGAGCAGCGTTCCCTACATATTTGGGATTGTCCCGGAATTCCGGGCTGTGCTTCACTTTCCCACACCTGGAGCAAGGCCACAGCAGAGCCAGGGGAGAGGGGAGACCGGGCCTCAGGGCAATCAGATCCTCAGGCTGTCATGCTGAGTCCAGTCAGCCAACCATGTTCTCAGAATGGCCTTCAAAGCCCTGGGCCTTTGGTGCAACTGGAACCCAGGCAGATGTCGCTCCGGGGCAAGAGACATGTCCTGAGGAGCATGTCCAGGGGAGCACGGGGGACACACTTCGAGGCAGAGGCAGGGCAGGCCCTGAGGGGACGCTCAGGTATGTGCTGACCGCATTGGAGCAGAGGCCGCACCCAGAGGAGCCACTGTCTGGGCAGGCCCTCGGCCAGGGAGCACTCCTGATGCAGACAGATCTTGCTGTATGCAGGCAGGCGGGCCCCCGCAGTGCAGAGGGTAGACAGCTTACAGCCTGTTCCATGCCTGGCAGCACCTCAGAGGGTGTGGACCAACGCAGAGCTGCTGTGGATGGAGGACCCAGGCCAGAGGGCACTCCTGTCTGTTGTTATTATTACTGGTGTCACCCTGTTCCGTTTAGGGCTTCCCTACACTACTTCCTCTAGAGAAGGCGATGGCACCCACTCCAGTGCTCTTGCCTGGAGAATCCCATGGATGGAGGAGCATCGTAGGCTGCAGTCCATGGGGTCACTAATCGGACACGACTGAGTGACTTCACTTTCACTTTTCACTTTCATGCATTGGAGAAGGAAATGGCAACCCACTCCAGTGTTCTTGACTGGAGAATCTCAGGGACGGGGGAGTCTGGTGGGCTGCCGTCTATGGGGTTGCACAGAGTTGGACACGACTGAAGCGACTTAGCAGTACACTACTTCCTTATTGCCAAATTCAGACTTAAATTGAATAAAGTAGGGAAAACCACTAGACCATTCAGGTATGACCTAAATCAAATCCCTTATGATTATACCGTGAAAGTGAGAAATAGATTTAAGGGACTAGATCTGATAGACAGAGTGCCTAATGAACTATGGACAGAGGTTCGTGACATTGTACAGGAGACAGGGATCAAGACCATCCCCATGGAAAAGAAATGCAAAAAAAGCAAAATGGCTGTCTGAGGAGGTCTTACAAATAGCTGTGAAAAGAAGAGAAGCGAAAAGCAAAGGAGAAAAGGAAAGATACTCCCATTTGAATGCAGAGTTCCAAAGAATAGCAAGGAGAGGTAAGAAAGCCTTCCTCAGCGATCAATGCAAAGAAATAGAGGAAAACAACAGAATGGGAAAGACTAGAGATCTCTTCAAGAAAATTAGAGATACCGAGGGAACATTTCATGCAAAGATGGGCTTGACAAAGGACAGAAATGGTAGGGACCTAACAGAAGCAGAAGATATTAAGAAGAGGTGGCAAGAATACACAGAAGAACT
>SJYX01021845.1:269747-281658 GCA_006410675.1 Oreotragus oreotragus
GTGAAAGAGAAGAGTGAAAAAGTTGGCTTAAAGCTCAACATTCAGAAAACTAAGATCATGGCATTTGGTCCCATCACTTCACGGGAAATAGATGGGGAAACAGTGGAAACAGTGTCAGACTTTATTTTTTGGGGCTCCAAAATCACTGCAGATGGTGATTGCAGCCATGAAATTAAAAGATGCTTCCTCCTTGGAAGGAAAGTTATGACCAACCTAGATAGCATATTGAAAAGCAGAGATATTACTTTGCCAACAAATGTCCATCTAGTCAAGGCTATGGTTTTTCCTGTGGTCATGTATGGATGTGAGAGTTGGACTGTGAAGAAAGCTGAGCACTCAAGAATTGATGCTTTTGAACTGTGGTGCTGGAGAAGACTCTTGAGAGTCCCTTGGACTGGAAGGAGATCCAACCAGTCCATTCTGAAGGAGATCAGCCCTGGGATTTCTTTGGAAGGAATGATGCTGAAGCTGAAGCTTCAATACTTTGTCCACCTCATGCGAAGAGTTGACTCGTTGGAAAAGACCCTGATGCTGAGAGGGATTGGGGGCAGGAGGAGAAGGGGCCAACAGAGGCTGAGATGGCTGGATGGCATCATTGACTCGATGGACGTGAGTCTGAGTGAATGCTGGGAGCTGGCGATGGACAGGGAGGCCTGGTGTGCTGCGATTCATGGGGTCGCAAAGAGTCGGACATAACTGAGTGACTGAACTGAACTGAACACTACTTCCTCTACAAAGGGCACTCGTGTGGGCTTGGGGCTTGCCTCTGGGTTTTTGCAAGCTCTGGTCTTCTCATGATCCCTCGGCACGGAGGCCAGGTTTGGGGAGGGGGTGGCTGGGAGCAGCCCTGAGGGAGAGCAGGCACCTGGAGGCCTCAGGGAGGCCCTGGTCCAGGTTTCTGGGTTTGCATCACCCCAGGCGCTCCGTAAGAGCCTGGCCAGACCAGCTCCTTCTGGCTCTGCTGGGAAGAGCCATCAGCTTATAAACGGGCACTGACTGCCCCTCCCCCCAGCCCTCTCCAGAGGGAGTCCTGGGTCTTCAGGGTCCAGGCAGCCCCCCAAGTCAGCCACCACACCGATGGCGCAAACAGACCCTTATCTGTCAAGGAGCGGCACGTTTTATTATTGTAAGCCCAGAACTAGACAACTGGGGCTCAAGCCCTGGCTCTAACCTCTCAGCTGTGTGACAGTGTGCAGGTTACTGACCCTCTCTGTGCCTTGTTTACTCGCCTACAGAATGGGCTCTAGTTGATTACACATGTTGGCCCCACAGCCAGGCTTTTGTAGCAGGTATAAGCACCCAGGCTCACTTAGTTCTGCCTTCCCCCAGAAAACCTCCTGCAGGGAGTCTTCAGTTTAGCTTCAGACAGCTTGGAGCAGAAAGGGGATGGAGAGGTAGACACCCTTGTCCTCCTGTCGCCTTGTGGCCCAGAACCGCAGCCCGACAAGCTCCCTTTTAAAAATGTTTTTCTTTGCATTTTATTTATTTACTTATTTATTTCTTCTGGGCTTTCTTTGTGGCTTAGGCAGTAAAGAATCTGCCTACAATGCAGGAGACCTGGATTCGATCCCTCGGTCAGGAGGATCCCCTGGAGAAAGGAATGGCAACCTACTCCAGTATTCTTGCTTAGAGAATTCCATGGACAGAGGAGCCTGGTGGGCTACAGTCCATAGGGTTGCAAAGAGTTGGACACAACGGAGCAACTACACTTTCTGAGTTGTGTGGTGTGTGGGATCTTAGTTTCCCAACCAGGGATTGAACCCATGCCCCGGAACTGGAAACACAGAGTCTTAATCACTGGACTGCCTGGGAAGGCCCCTGACAAACTCCCTCTGACCAAGGAAGCCAAGCAGCCATGGTCTAGGCCCACTGTGAGCTGAACAAGCCTGCCCTGCGGGGACAGTTCTAAGCTGGGCACAGAGCGGCTGTGTAGGAAACACAGATTCCCCCAGACTCTGCCTCGTCCAACAGGGCGACCAGGATGTCATAGCCCCAGCCTCAGCATGTCACCTGCAGGGGAAGGCATGTCACCTAGGAGTCTGGCTCCAGGGGTGCCCGAGCAGGTCCCCACCCTCTGAGGGCCTGGCTGGGTGGGGAGTGTGGGTGGGCAGGCGCCGTCCTGCGAGCCGACCCCACCCACCCGGCACTCAATACCCTGCGCTCCAGGCCCTGTTTACCAGAGGGGGTGAGGGGCCTCTCACTGCTGAGTAAACAGACTTTCCAAAGGCCTCTGCTTTCTCACCCGTCCAGCTTTCCAAATGCACATTATGAATTGGCCGGCTTATCAGAAGGGCCGTCTGGCGGTTAAAAGATGTTTCCACGCATTGTGAGGCTGCATGGAAACCGAGTCATGTCAGCCTCAAGGACAAAGGAACTCAAGTGTTTGAGACGCAAAAATATTTTGACCTGACTACATCATTTTTCAAAGGAAAAGAGTAATTCGCGGCTCACAATTCACTTGCTATCTCGCAGGAAGTCCTGTATTTCTTATTAACTCCCCAAGGCCTGTGTCTCTGGGTGAGAGGTCGCCGCGGAGGGCCAGCATGTGAGGGACATTTACGAGCTTTCTTCCCGCCGCTCCCTGTTGTTTTTCTCTTTGGGGGCTGCGTCTTGTTTGCAAGGGACTCGACACCATGCTGCCCTGAGCCTTATCCGCAGGTCCTCCCAGACCGGGCCCTTGAGCCGGGCACAGGCTGTCTGCTCTGCATTGCCAGGTCGGAAACCAAGGCCCCGAGAGGCTAAGTGATTTGCCCCAGGTCACGCCCAGAACGGCGGAGCCAGCGTGGGAGGTCCTGCGGTCTGGCTCCCTCTGTGGACGTCCTCTCCCGGCTCTTTGGTTCCCTCGTGTGAGGATGGTGTCTGGTGGGACATCAAGGTTTCATCACCGTCGCTGTCATCACTATCAGCATCTCTATCACCACCCCTTCCTCCTCTCCATCATTTCCATCACCGTGGTTACCATCATCCTCAGTATTCATCACCGTCATCATCACCATCACCTTCCCCATCCTCACCATCCTCAGCATCATTATCATCATCATCTCTATGGTCATGGTGACATCAGCACCACCCTCACCATTCATAGCCATCATCGTCACTGACACAGTCCTCGCCATCCTCACAATCATCACCGTCACCATCACCCTTACCATCGTCATCATCACCGTGGTCACCATCACCACCATTTTCATCTCCATCATTTCCATCACCATGGTTACCATTTCCACCATTCTCATCACCATCACTCTCATTATCATCACTGTCTCCCTGTCTCCCTCTGAGCCCTAAGCATGTGCCGGGTACTATTTTAAGTGTGCTTTGCACAGAGTAACTCACGTTATCACTAACTACGATGCTGTGGCAGGAGCTATTAGCATCTCTAGTTGTGAGGTGAGGAAACCAAGGTCCCAAGACTACAGTAAAGTCCTCTGACAGAGTCTTTTTCCTTCTGGGAACTTTTTTTCACCACCAAATCCTCCCAGCCCCCAGAAAGTGCTGTGGATGTCTCCTTGTGTGGGCTGAGGGGCAGCTCAGGGGAGGCTGAGTGGAGAAACAGCTGTGGAGTCAGGCTGAGCAAAGCTCCCTCTGCCTCTGATACTCTTTGTGGGTCCAGCCTAAGAAGCACAGGAATTGGGGCAGTCTAGGAAGCACTCTCGTGGGCGGGCAGGGTACTCGCTCCAGCTACCACAGCAAAGGCTGTACCCTAACTCCCAAGTGTGAGGGTGCAGGGGGCGGCCAGGAGACACAAAGCTCCCCTCCTTCCATGCCATGGGGTCTCCCGAGGAGGCAAATGATGTGTTGTGTTGGGAAACCAGGGAACTGGAGTGGGTTCGGGGCTTGAGGAGTACTGCAGTGACACGCTGGGGCCAAAAGGTGATTATGGAAGAAAAATCACGGGTGTTTAATAAGGAAGTGGGGGTGAGGGACACACGAGTAGCATCTTCTGCACTAACAGGCAGGAAGACGGGACATGGCACGTGACAACCAGTAAAACCAACCAGGGAGGTGGCGGGAGCCTGCCCGGCCGAGGGCCCACAGCTGGTGCCTGGTCCTGGGGACACACGCTTCCCATCAGACCCTGAGGACCGTGGACACCCTGGAGCAGAGGTGGGTGGTCCTGCACAGTGCCTTGCTGGGCCTCCTCCCGCTGGCTTTTAGTGGAGCAAGTGTGCTGTGTACTGTCTGGAAGGCCTGGTGGGGGTGAGCTCACCTGTCCGAACCCCAGGAAGGTGAGAAGCTGTCTCACAGGGTGACCGTGGGGCCCCCACACTCACCAGACATGACCAAAGTTTGTTACCTCCGCCAGACTCAGGGACACAGCCATGAGCATCCAGATGTGGCCTCTGTTCCCCCAGGTCCTGGCCCCAGTGTGGCCTGACTTTGCTCACAGGAGACACAGCCACTGCCCGGGGCACAGGCCTGTCCTCTTCGCCAGATGAGGGCTTGGTATTAAGTTGTATCCTGGGACTTTCCAGTCAGTGCCCACCTGCACCCTCCTCCTGGGTGAACTTTTCGAGACACACGCCTTCCCCAGGGCCCATCCTGCCTCTCAGAAGCCGCACGTGGGCAGACACGGGACGAAGATGCCCATCAGCCCCCCACGTGCCCACTGGTCCAGACCTTTCCAAGGGCTAATTTGCTGTTTTTCTCCACCTTGCCAGTTCCCTTTTATTGTGCCTCTGCATTTCTCGTCCAAAACAGAAATACAAAGGGAGGAAATCTATTCAAAATTCCTCCTCCTCATTTTATTTTTGTAGCTCTCCAGGGTGCCCACGCTTCAGATTCCCTTCCGATAATTATCTGCCCTTTCGGGGCCTTGCTAACCCAGAGCTTGGTGTTCGAGCGGCAAGAAGCAAGTGCCGGCCTGGCCATGGCACATGGACATTCTCGGGGACTCTGAGACCCATGAGCTCAGCCAGTCCCCTTGGCACCTGGTCCGAGTCTGGAGAGGTGGACTTTCATTATTACTTTTTGTCTTTGAATATCTCTCCTTACGCTCAGCTAATCCATGATGAACAGCACATCAGACTCTTTTACGCGATAATTTTCCATCCCTGCAATGCACACATTTCTGTGGCTCATACTCTGAATCTTGGCCATTGCTCAGAGACAACAGAGGCAAGGTTCCAGCACACAATAATAAGTCCTGCCTTTTATGACTTAATGTATCAACACTGTACTGGAGAAACGTCTTGTTAACTGGGTGAGAAGAGACTGTTCGCCAGCACGGCCCTGGCTGACGGGAGTTGTGTCGGCTGGAATGATGGGTCCCATCAGCAGATGGAGAGCTGGTGCTGAAGGTAAGACTGTTCAAAGGAGATGTTATTAAGTGAGAAAATGATGCCCTCATGGCATATCTGGTATTAAGATTCCCATTCCTTCTGGTGCAAATCAATTTGTTATCTTCATAATTTCTCCCCATCTATGCCTGGGGACGCTAAGGAGGAATGGCCCAGAATAACAACTCCTTAGCATCACCAAGGGCTTCCCAGGTGGCTCAGTGGTAAAGAATCTGCCTGACAATGCAGGAGACACCAGAGATGTGAGTTTGATCCCTGGGTTGGAAAGATCCCCTGTAGAAGGGAATGGCAACCTACTCTAGTATTCTTGCCTGGAAAATCCTATGGACAGAGGAGCCTTGTGGGCTATGGGGTCACAAAGAGTTGGACATAACTTAGCGGCTGAGCACACAGAAGTACCAACTTATGAGGATAAGGACAAGCCCATGTAACAAGATGGGGCATTTTTGCCAGAAATGCACAGTGCAAACAGCACAAGAGGCTTATGGAAGCTTGTCTGCCATAAGAGGAGTGTCTGACCTGGAGCACTGCAACCAAGCCTCCCTGGGGAACCAGGGACAAAGGACAAAAGCTGTGGAAGCCCCTCTGCATGGGTGACGGGTCTCAGAACCTGAGCCGTGGGGTGGAGATCTGCTAGAACACAGTCTGCTATCTCCAGCACCGGGGACAGCGTCCTGCTCACAGTAGGTGCTTGGGAACCATCTGTTGAACCGGTAGCTCCATGGTAAAGAATCCATCTGCCAGTGCAGGAGACAAAGTTTAATCCTTGGGTTGGGAAGATCCCCTGAAGAAGGAAATGGCAACCCACTCCGGTATTCTTGCCTGGGAAATCCCACAGAGAGAGAAGCCTGGAGGGCTATAGTCTACGGGGTTGCAAAGAGTTGGATACAATTTATTGACTAAAACACCACCGCCACAACAATTTGTTGAAGGCATGAATGAGTGAATGAGTGAATGAATGAAGGGTGTTTTGAGATGATGCAGAAGTGTATAAAGCACCAGTGATTCCCTAAACGAATCAATCAGGGTAAGTGAGATTATGCCCCCTAAACAAACAGCCTCTGAGATGCAGAAGCCTGACCAAAGCTGCATTCCTGCTGCTCGCCTGGCATGACACACAGGGCAGCTCTGCTCAATCATCTAGAGTTATCCAGAACCTTCTGGGTGCAGTGTCTGAGGGCAGAGACTGCTGCAGGGTATCATGCCGGCCACTGGTCGCTGAGCTGGAAGTCACCTGCATCTCTCACTGCCACTAGCCAGATGGCTTAGCCTACCGCAGGGCAGGCAGAAGGCCCAAGCTACCTCGGTTCTGGAAGGCACAGTCACACACGTGGGTGAACAGCACTGATGGAGCCCACAGGAAGGCAGGGGGAACCTAGGACCACAAAGAGGTAATAACCTAATTATCAGGAACGCTCCCTGTGAAATGACCACAGTCACCAAAGCATTAGGCCCTTTGCCACTTAGAGTGTTGTCACAGACCAGGAACCATGTAAGCACTTTACTCAACTTAACATATTTAATAACGAAAATATCCCATACAGCTACTATTTTAAAAAAATCATCCATTATATCACCACAAAGAGTGATGTTACTATTTTTGTATATTTCCTTCCAGCCTTTCTGTATTATGTATGTCCTTATTTGTTAGTATATATTTTATATAAGATGTGTGTGTGTATAATGCACCACTTTCTGAAAATCCTTTTTTAAAAAAGTAATAGCCTTCGTTTTTTCTTAGAGTTTTGAGTTTATGGGAAAACAAGTGGAATGTGCAGAATTTCCATGCACCCCCTGTCTCCTCCCTCATCTCCTCCCATTACCCGCCACTCGCTTCTCCTATTTTTATCATCTTGCATTAGTGTGGCCACTTAGCCAATATCGATACATCATCTGTTCAAGTCCCTGACTGTCACCAGAGTTCCCTCTTGCTGCTGTGTAGCTGTGGGTTTGGATAAATCCATGATAACATGGATCCACAAGTACGGTACCCTGCAGCACCACTGCCCTGAAAACCCTCTGTGCTTCCATATTCACCCCCACTCTCCCACTAACCCACCAATCTTTCACTGTTTCCATAGTTTTGCCTTTTCCAGAATTTCATGGAGTTGGAACAGTACCGCATGTAGCCTTTTCAGAGCGGCTTCTTTCACTTAATAATATGCATTTAGAGTTCCTCCACGTCCTTCTGTGGCTTAAGAGCAAAGCTCTCCTGTTAAGGCTGGGATCCGAGTGCCTCTTTCAGGGATGTGTTTATCCTTCCCACCTTCGTCAGCCTCACGACCCATCAGTCAACGTCAACCAGAGGAAGCCTGGCTGGGTCTTCAGTCTCCTTCCCAGATGCAGGCCTCCAGAATTCCTGCCAACAAAGTGACCTGGGACATCTCCCACAGCCAGCCCAGTGTCGCTTTCCCCTGGCAACTTGCACCGAGCCTCCTTCTGAGAACCAGAGAGTCATCCTCAAGGGTTATGAGCCACCAAGGGATCTATGGAAAATGGGGGTGGGGGAGCTGCGCCCATGAGACAGGCTGCACAAGAGCAGCGGCCTGGGCTTTGTTTTTTCTTCTGAGCTTTGCCATAGGCTCCGTTCTGTTTCCACATGCCTCGAGTAATTTTCCCTGCTTCAGCCTGAGCCTGGGAACTGGCCCTGTGTCAGCCCCAGGGCCACCTCCTCCAGGAAGCCTGCTGCCACAAACGCATTACTCTCCCGCCCCTCTACTGTGACTACACCCCTCCAGTGGGAGGCAGAGAGTACATTCCCATCCTGTGTGGTTGGCCTCCACGGTGTGAGCAGAAGCGGCCATGGACTCCGTCTGAGCCCAGACATGACGTTTACACGTGTTGCCTTCTCCTTCTCTCCTGCCATCATCACCAGCACACTCCCCGTGAAGCCCACTGGAAAAGGGGGAAACTGGACCCAGCCATCAGCTTGGAACCAAACCCAGCTGAGCTCCGCCTTGGTCAGCCAACTTGCACGTGGATGAGGGCCTCCGAGTGTTGTGTTAAGGGTTTGGGGTGGCTTGTGACACAGTGCCGCTGTGCAGCAGCTGACTGATGAACCAACTTCAACTACTCCAGCCCAGCCCACTCCCGCCTTTCTCTGAATTCATTCATATTTGGTGCTTTAGTCACTAAGTTGAGTCCAACTCTTGAGACCCCATGGACTGTAGCCTGCCAGGCTCCTCTATCCATGGGATTCTCCAGGCAAGAATNTGAACCAACTTCAACTACTCCAGCCCAGCCCACTCCCGCCTTTCTCTGAATTCATTCATATTTGGTGCTTTAGTCACTAAGTTGAGTCCAACTCTTGAGACCCCATGGACTGTAGCCTGCCAGGCTCCTCTATCCATGGGATTCTCCAGGCAAGAATACTGGAGTGGGTTGCTGTTTCCTTCTCCAGGGTATCTTCCCAAGCCAGGGATCAAACCTGGCTCTCCTGCAGGCAGATTCTTTACCATCTGAGCTATGAGGGAAGCCCTTCATTTATATTTATCCAAACCCAATTCCTGAAGGTGCGTCTAGATGAGCTGTGTCTTCCTGTCTGGAGGGCAATACACAGTATAATACACAGAGACACAGTCTCTGCAATACACAGAGACTCGGGGATACCTGCTTTGGGGTCATGTGGCTGACCCTGGAATTTCCCTGGCTTCTCCACTGAATCCTGTGGCCTTAGGCAACTGACAAACTGTCTGCAACTTAATCTTCTGTGCAGTGAAGTGGGAGTAATAGTACCTGGGGGAGACTGGGGTAAATGAGTGGATGTGTGTAAAGAGCCCGGCAGGCTGACAACGGGGACCACGACAGCAGCCAGAACAGCAGTAGTGCCCAGGTCCCAGGGCTTGTGGTGGGAGGGGCAGCCTCGCTGGGGGCAAGTGAGGCTCCAGTTCCACTTTCCCTCTCACGTGTCTGCTGTCCTTCTTCCCCAACACCCATCCCAACCCCCAACACAGCACAAGGCACCGTCAGCCCACAGCAAGGTGAGCCCAGAAGCTGCCGAGGGAGTGGGGCAGAGCCTGTGGGCTCAGGACTAGGTGCTGACCAGCCCCATAGGACCCTCCCCCCGGGCACCCACCTGTCCCTCAGGCACCTGTGCCTCACACACCTGTGGCTCTCACACACCTGTGCCACACCTGCCTGTGCCTCTCACGTCTGAACTCACACACCTGTGCCACACACACCTATGCCTCACACATACCTGTGCCTCTCACACACCTGTGCCACACCTGCCTGTACCTGTGCCTCACACATAACTGTGCCTCTCACACACCTGTGCCACCCCTGCCTGTGCCTCTCACACACCTGTGC
This sequence comes from Oreotragus oreotragus, assembly GCA_006410675.1. Lineage (NCBI taxonomy): Eukaryota > Metazoa > Chordata > Mammalia > Artiodactyla > Bovidae > Oreotragus > Oreotragus oreotragus. The sequence goes on from SJYX01021845.1 coordinate 279,356, forward strand.
CACACCTGCCTGTGCCTCTCACACACCTGTGCCAACCCTGCCTGTGCCTCTCACACACCTGTGCCTCTCACACACCTGTGCCACACACACCTATGCCTCACATACCTGTGCCTCACACACACACCTGTGACACAACCCCATACCTGTGCCTCACACACATACCTGTGCCTCACACACATACCTGTGCCTCACACACGCCTTTGCCTCACACACCTGTGTCACCCATACGGAGGGATCCGGCATCACATCTCACAGAAGTCATGAGCGGTGGTGAACTGAGGTGGGTGGGCCTGCCACATCCCCAGGCCTGCGGCAGCAGCTAGCTTCTCAGGGTGGTGGTGGTGGGGGGGTAGAACACAGCCTTCCCCCGAGTTGTCACCTGCCAAGTGAGCCTCAGAGACCCCCACACGCCACCCCCGTGGGAGGACGAGGCCCTTCTCGCCTGGCCAAGTCAAGAAAGGGAAGCCTCTTCCGCCCGGGGGCGCCAAGAGCCCTGCCTGGAACACATGCCCACAGGCCCCGAGACCTTCACAGCAAGACCATCAGAGGCACAGGGGACCTCAGGAAACTGGCCCTCCCCGGAGGCCCGGGTGCTCTGCCCACCCCCCAGGGAGAAGTGACACACAGCTCAAGGCAGCCAGCCGTGGGCGGGTCCCCAGGGCTCACAGCACCCGCCCCGCCACCCTTTACCCTGGAGAGGGACAGGCCATCTTGACAGCCAGTGTGTGTAAAACCAGAAGTCAACCTTACACTCAGACCGATAACAGGTGCACTGCTGAGCTGCCGGCGGGTCTGTGGAGCAAAGGTGAGGCTGGAGGCTTCCCGGTGCCACGGGCAGAGCACACGCCCTGAAGCCAGCATGCCATGGGCACACATGTGTCTGCCTTCAAAGCAGAAGACGCTGAGCAGGCCTTGAGCTGATATATTTTTCTCTCCTAATAGCACGGCACGATTTAATTAACTCGCCATTGCACCCACCTGAAAATGATGGAGTTATCGACACCACCACCTGGCTCGTATAAAGCCGGTAATGTGGGTAGTAAATCCTCTACATCGCCCGTTACCAGCAGAGCCCACCCCTCCCAGCCACGTTCCCCCGGGCTGTCCAGCACGGGCTTCCAGGACACCCCAAGATGCCAGTGTGGTTTCCAGGAGAGCAAAGAGACCTCTGACCTGCTGCAGGTGGTGGTGTCACCGTCTCAGAGTCAGGTGTCTGCTATGGGGCCCAGCCCCCTGGTGCCCCAGCCGGGGCCATCCAGGGCCGAATGGCCCCCTTGTCCCATGCCAGCCACAATGGCCACAGGCCCCGCTGTCCATTTAGCAGGCCTGGCTCTGCCCAGAGCTCTGCCCATTCGCTATCTTCTCAACACCCAGGCCACGCAGGGCGCTAGAGACTGACTATCATCTCCCCTTTTACAGAGGAGGAAACAGAAACGCAGAAGTTCAAGGCCTAGCGTCACAGCATCCAGGGCAGAGCCAGGTTCAGGTGTGACGGATCCAGCCCAGCCTCCCCAGGTCTCCAGTGAGAAGGAGAGGGGCCTTTGTCTATTTGGTGGGTAAAGCCAGTTTTCAAGTTCTGAATTTGTCCTTTGAAATTAGTGATTCTTTATCTGTCTTGCTTTGAGGTTTGAGCAGAATGTCAGCATGGTGAGGGAAGGGCCTGACCACAGAAAGGAGTCCTTATGTCACCAGCTCCCAAGGAGGGGCTTCTGCCTGCTGGGCTCTGGGCCACTCAGGCCCACCTTCCTCCTCTAGGACCTCCTTCCCAAGCTGCAGGCCTTTCAGCAGGTTTCACAAGGGCTATTTCAGTAGGAGAAAGAAAATCGGGTTCCATGCTTTCTCAGCAGCAAAAAAGAAGAAACACGCACCTCTCATTCCTTCCCCGACCCCAGGCAAGGTCCTCAGGGTAGAGTGGGTCTGTCTGAACAACTTCCCCTCTCTCCTCCTGAGACCGTGCCCCCCAAGCTGAGGGCCAGTCCAGCTAAGATGAAACATTCCTCAGACATGCATGTCTGCAGCAGGTAATAAACTACTGTGAAGAAAATATAATACCTGCATCTCTTCCCAGTCTGATCTGATGGTTTAAGCTGCTTTCAGGTACCCCATGGTGTGAAGGCTAAGTAAAATCAGCCCAACTGTTGGGGGGACAGAATACAAAAACTCACGTTTATAACATCGGCACCCAGCCCAGACCTGCCTGTAACTCAGCCTCCACCTCCCTGCTGCTGTTGGCCCATTAATCACCCTTATCTGCCTGGGGTGGGAGGGGGCCACAGCACCACCGCCATTCCTGCCCCAACCCC
>SJYX01021845.1:282005-310924 GCA_006410675.1 Oreotragus oreotragus
CCCCCCCACCCCCACCCCCCGCCAGAGGCCAAGTTCAGGTGCTGTGAGGTGGCCAGAGAGCAGAGTCCATCCGGGCCACTGAGGTGGAGGCTTTCAGGCTGTGGCTCCTCCCTCAGGCTAGATTTTCTGCCCTGCCCTGGGCACCAGAGTCATGCCTAAGGGCCTCTTCAGATAAGCCTCTACAGTCATGAAAAAAAGAGGCCTCCAGGAGGGGCAGGGGGAGGGGCAAGAGCCAGACCTGGGGCTGGTCCCCAGCGGCTGAGGGTCCCCAAGGCCACCAGCCCGGAGCCGCCTTCGCGGGAAGGGGACCAGTGGGGGCGGGGCTTTCCGACTTTCTGCGTCTTGGCCCCATTACACCTCTCCACTCTGCAGCCTTTGATTCAGCAAAATCAAGGATGCAAACTTCTTAGGAGTACTTAGTTTCCATGGCAACCGAAGCTGACCTCAACATTATTGTTCTCAAGAGGGGACTGACTTTACTATATGTTCATTCACTGAATTAATGGACTCCCGGCCCTTTTATCAGCAGCCCCCCGACAAAGGAAAAGGAGGCCTGTCTCCGAAGGGCTTTCAGCCACTGTCCGGCCTTTGTCCGGGGCTTTGCTGGAACGAAGTGAGTCTATTCAGCCCGAGATTATCAAAATCAACTCGGAGCTGTCTCCGTGGCAGCTAAACACACTTTGATTTCATAAAGACATAACCGATCCCACATGCAAATTATTAATTGTGAGCCCAGGCTGCTTAGGGCTTGGGACTTTGCTAGAATTTTTTTCAGGAAGAACTTGCATAGTAGATAAACAGTGATTGAATTCTAGCACCTGGCTGGCTCCTAGGTGTTGCGGCCTGGGGTGGGGGTGTGTGGGGGGGTGAGGGTGGCGGCGATGGGGGGTGGTGGTAAAGAGGAAAAGAAAGGATTTCTAAAAGTAACCTCGCTGGCACAGGCAAAGACTAACAGGGACAGTCTAGCTTGCTCTGGTCCCAGTAAGACTGGCTGACCGGGACACGTGCTCCCCGACCCCTTGTCCTGGAGCCTCGGGGCTGACCGGTCTCCCCATCTTTTGCTCCAGTCACAATCCTTCCCTCCCCTCTTGCCTTCCTCACCCTCCAGCCACCTGGACAATGCCTCAGTTTCCTCCAGGGGAAAAACAACGCAAAGGGAATAAACCACATAGAGGGTCACAGACCACAAACACACGGATAGGTTGTGTGCTGGATTCAAACCCCCAAGGCACAGCCTGGGGGCAGCCTGGTGGAGACCTGGGGTGTGCAGACTTCTCAACTAATTGCTGCACAAGACATTTGGCAGCTGCCTGTCCGTCTCCACTCCCACCTGCCTGGTCTTCCTGGCTCCTGGTCATCTTTAGTAGTCCCCAGGTTCCCCCAGGAGGGACCCAGGAGACCTCAGGATGCGCATTACTGGAGGCTTTTCACCTGGGCCAGGTTGTAGAAAACACACACGTACAACAGCCCAGTGGGACAGGCCAAGGTCCTCATGTCCAAACAGTCATTTTGGGAATTATCGTAATTATCAATCAATCACCCTATTGGAGAACGCCATGCTGGGCTATCGGATGACTTTTATGACCTGTAGCATTTTGTGTGGAATAACAGGGAGAGATTTATGGACTCATCGTGGTCCCACTCCAACAGCAGGCTTTATTAGCTCCATTTATTTTTGACTTTCCCTCCAAGCCTCGAGCTCCCCACCCCTGGCCCAGCTCACTGGCTGAGGTGACTCCAAACTGCAGTGCCTCTGGAGATGCACCTGTCCCAGTTCAGACCTCAGCCCCATGGATGCGAATTCCTGATTCATTTATTTACTTTGGAGAGGCAGGGGGCAGTGTGGGTAGAGAAGCGGGGGAGAAGAAAACACAAAAATAAAAAAAGAAAAAGGTCATTTCCCTCTGCATTTTCTGCTTGTTGTACTGTATTAACATGTCCTCCCTTTTCAAGACGGTCAAAGAAAACAAGATAAAGCGAGACAATGGGGCGGCCATTGGGGGCCTGGTGTTTCCCCCTTTCATATCACCAAAGAGATTGAATCAAAATTCTTTCAGCTGATACCATCTCCCCCCCTGGACTACACTCTTGTTAACGGATAAATTCAAGCCCTCCAGAAAGTCAAAGAATAAATTTAAGCCTTTTGCCAAATGTCTATCCTATTGGATTTTGATAAGACGGCCATTGAGTCTTAATAATGTCTTCCATCCATTTTCAGCGGGCCCTTAACACAGCTCTTTATTTGTCCCCAAAGCCTCTTCTCCCGGCCTTTTTATTCCAGGCTCTGGCAGGCTCTCCAGGGAGCCAGGCGCCCCCAGTGATGGATGGACAGCTCCTAGATTATCTCCCGCAGATGTTTGCTCTCCAGGAGCCCCAGGCTTTCCCTCTAAGTAAACAGAGACTAAATAGAGTCGGCTGCAGCCAGCAGTCCCAGAGGTCCCGGCCTGAGGCTAGAAAAGACGATGCTGCTGGACCTGCAGCCAAAGTGACTTTTGGAGGGAAGTGTGTCAGCATCCGGAACACACACCTGGGATGAGCATCGGGCAGCCGGGCACCCAATGGAGCAGGAGCACCTGGGCATGCTGCACACAGGAGGGGATGCAAGGAACCAGTGGGCGGTGGAAGGAGGATGCAAGAATGTGAAGATAGGGGGCAGGGTGGAGGTGGGGGAGGAATGGAGAGCGATTGGTGGCACTGCAGGGGGCCACAGGAGGGACTGGGGGACAGAGGGACCAGGACAGGTTGGGGATGGAGGTGACCTGAGGGAGGGGCACAGGAGGGTCTCAGGGCGGGGCCAAGCCTGGGCTCACAGGCTGTAGCCACTATCTATCCAGTGTGAGCCCAGCTCCGCACCAGAGATCCTGGGTTCAAATCCCACCTCCCCTGAGGATATAGGCACCACCAGCCTCCTTGGGCCTGGATTTTGTCCTCTGTAAACTCTGACAGGTAGAGTCCATAGCCTCTTCAGCATCCTGGTTCTTTAATACCAAGACTTTATAACCACTGCTTCCTACAAAACATCACCCTTTCTGCATCTCTTGTGTCAAGCCACTGATTGAATTAATTAGCCTTAGTTACATTTCACTGAGGGTTTCCCTGGTGGCTCAGACAGTAAAGAATCTGCCTTCAATGTGGGAAACCCAGGTTTGATCCCTGAGTCAGGAAGATCCCCTGGTGAAGGGAATGGCTACCCACTCCAGTGTTCTTGCCTGGAGAATCCCATGGACAGACAAGTCCATGGGGTTCCACGATGCCAATAGAGTAGAAAGTGTGATTCAGTGAATCCTGATGTTGAAATAAGTGATGCTCAGAGGTGTCAGCTGACCAATCCCAGGCTGCATAGCCTCAGCGCTTCCCTGGAGGACCTTAACATCCACAGATGTGTGTGTCTTTGGAGGAGGAGAGGCCCTGTTCAGCCAGACACCAAAATCCTAAACTATAAGACTGATAATGGGGTCTATCGCCTATCACCAAGGAATACCTAAATCAATCCTTAGCGCACTGAGGTGTGTACGGTCCTCTCATGTAACAAGCACGTGTGCGTCTCCAAAGCTGTAAGGGACACAGCTGTGACCTTCCATTTGGGAAGAAGGTCAAGAGAAGGCCGCACTGACTATCTTCCGGCCCCCGCTGCAGCACCCCAGCTGCCTTTGCACCTGGGTCTCTCTCGGCACCTCTTTCCCTCCCTCCCTCTCTGGGAAGTAACCAAATGACTCTAGACACCAAGTTAAGGCTTCAGTCATCGACCAATGTGACCCAGGGTGCCCACCCCATCACACTTGATGTCCCAAATGCCTCGCGCTAAGTTTAGTGTGAGGATGGGAGAGTCCGGGGATTCAGAGGAGCGTTTCTCCCTGAGGGCAGGAGTATCCGGGGAGGTGGACAAAGCCTTAGTGCGGAGTCTCAGGGGCTGGGGATGGGAGAGTGGCTCTCAGAGCAACAATGACCGCAGCCCCTTAGGCTCTGCTGCCTGGCACTGGCCTGTCCCAGCTCCCAGACGTCCTCCAGGGCGTCTGGTCTGGTTCCATGGGCACCCTTCCAATGGGCCTTACAAAGGTCTGCATCTGAAGGGAGACTGTGCCAAGCTGGGCAGTTGTGAGTGGGTCCCTGGCTGGAGGATGCTTGTGCCCACTCTGTGTGGAGCTCTCGGAAGGACATCTGGGCCACAGTATCCAAGGCCTGCCCTCCACAGTTTGTAAAAAGGAGAGGGCAGCACCACCTCAGGGGATAGAGGATGCATCCCTTCCTCCTCACGACCTTAGCCTTAGACCCCACCTTTTGACCTTCTGCCTTGAAGCTTGCCCCCAGGCCGGACAACTGACTACCTGACCCACCTCTCACCTCCCGCCCTGTGTGAGCTCCTTCTTAGAGGGGAAGATGAAGGTTCCATGTTCCTTTAGCAGTTGAGAGAGGAGCTGACTATGGTTCCTCTGCGTCAGGGGTGGAAGCACCTCAGTTCTCTGAAACGCTGTGAAAGGCGCAAGGAAGCCGCTCAAGTTGCTCTGGCCACCTCCTCCTTTAAGAAAACAGAGTTCACTCCCAGGGCTGGGGAGGGGGGTCGGGGAGGGAGAGGGACACGGCTCGGATTCACTTTGGGGCCTGCGGATGCATTTCCAGGAGGAGAGGCCTCAGGACCCCGGGCAGTGGACAGGGAGAGGACACTCTGCTCAGACATAATTGCCCCCTGGGCCAGACACAGACGCGCTTATGGAGACAAATGAGGCCGAAGGTCACCCCTGCCGAAGGTCGCCCCTGCCAGAGGTCACCGCAGGGTCAGACCACATCGCCCATCACATGGGTTTCTCTGAAATCAGTGTCTCTGGTGTTGACCCTGGTGAAGAGGGAAGGCCTCGGCTCTTCGGGCTCAGACCCCTGGCACGGCGGGTCCCCCAGGTGCCCGACTCTAGCCAGCCAGCCAGACGCGGGAAGAAAGTTGGAGATCGGCGGAGCCAGCAACTTGCTTTCTTGTCACTTCCAGACCAAAAGAGGACTTTTCATGATGACAGGGATGTATGCTCAGGCAGTGCTTTTGGATCCTCCTGGGAGAGGAGACAGCACCTCACGAGCATAGCTCGGCGATTCTGACACTACGAAAACAGCCCCTGACAGCAGCTGCGTAGCCTTGTGCTGACCCATCGCCCCAGACGCCCACGCTGTGCTTCCTGACGCGGTCTGGGTACCCTGAAAAGATGGACTCTCTCAGCTTGGTCCATACGACGCTTTGAAGTCAAGATGCCAGGAGAGAAAAGGCTATTTCAATGCTACTGGAAAACCCAAAGACTGCATCAGCTACTACATGTATTTATATTTGTGTGTTTGTGTGTCTGTGTATTGTGTGCGTGTCTGTGTCTGTACAAGTGTGTGTCTATGTGTTTGTGTGTGTGTGCATGTGTCTTGCTGTATGGATGTGTGTACGTACATGTATATACTTACGCATGGATGGCCCAAATTCTCTAGATGTTGAACTCCAGCTGACAAATGGCTTCTGGGTTTTGGGGTGATTTCTGCACCTCTCCCCTCTGCTATCTGCCTAGCATGCACTTGCAGGAATGTGCCTGCCTGTGGGTGCGTGCTTCTCTCTTGTGTGTCTGTTTCCTGGGCCTGGCCCACTCTCTGGGCCTTTCAGATCACGTGTTTGTCGACCGGCTGTTACCCATCACCAGGGGATAATGCCGGCATTGACACTTTTCTGCCGCCTGACGCTCTGCTTACTCAACACGGTGCCTGAGCCATCTTCGGAGACTGAGTGCAACGAAAGGCTTTGTTGAATCTGCAGCCAATTGAGCTTTTCTTCTCTATATTCTTTTCAGGTGAGTCTCCAGTGAAGATAGTTAAATGAACACAATCTGTATGTATTTCATTTCTATGCGACTGACTGGCCCAAAGCATTCCCACATGCGTGGGGCTCGCCTTGGTTCTCGGAACCAGGTTGGTTCTGTGAAGCAAGCTGCTACCTGCTGCCCCATGAAAGCCAGCATCCATCTTGATCCCTGGGGAATCACGTGTTCGACCGACCACAGATGGCCTTGCACTCGGGAGCTCAGGCTCAACCAGAGCGCAGGCTCGACGGGAGCGCAGGCTTGACAGGAGAGGAGAAGGCACAGAACCAGCTTGCCTACCTTTTGGATGCAGCCCTCCTGCGATGACACCTCCGCATCCGTCAGCATTTGCTGCAAAACAATTTGGGAAAGGGTTGTTAGTTTCCGACTGAGCATGGTCCTCGAGCTACAGTGGGCTATACACATGCGAGCAGAGCAAGCAAGCTCTGAAATAATAGGGGTAAGGCGGGTGGCTTCTCTGTAATAAGAGAACTGGGGTCCTCCCCGATCACAGGGAGGAGCCACACTGTGGAGCTCAGCCACACTGTGGAGCTCACTGTGGTGACTGGGTACAGACTGCACGTGTGGCTAGGGGCACTGTGGGGCTTGAAATGGGTAAGGGGCTCCTTCCTTGTTTCTTGGGGTGAGCCCCTACCCCAGCAGTGGGCAGTGGCAGCAGCAGGCAGTCTTCCTTCCTCCCACCACCATTCCGCCCATGGACATGGGCTTGGGGCATCGAGGAAAGTGCCAGCCACCCTGGGTCTTTCTTCCACCCAAAGGCTTTGACTTGGAGCTTTCCTTGGCTCAGCTCTGAAGAGCTGTAGCATTTTGCCTGGCTGGCATCTCTTCCTCAAAACCACCCAGTTCCACACCTGAGGGTGATGTTTCAGTGACAGGTCCCAGAACCCTTTCTAAGCTATGCAAACTGACAAATTAGCATCATCAATGGGATTTTCCCTTTTGTACTCTGCACAAACACGTATATAAATTTGTGATGTCATTTATATAAGAATAGAAACCAAGATGGAAACCAGTATTTGGAGAATAAGAAGAGAAATGCGGTCAAACCCAGGGTTTTTTTTCCCCCTCCCCTTATAATGACATCACCGCTTCTTGAATGACAAGCTCGGAGCAGAGTGCCTGCCGGTGCCCAGGCAGGTCAGGTCAGAGGACCAAGACGCTCCGTTCCAAACGCTGGCAGATCTGCCCAGACTCAGCTGTAATAACAATAAGCCATATTTTTAAATGTTGAGAATTCTAACCAATTGGGGATTTTATGTTTCTTTTAATAGATTCTGAAGCTGTGGTTTGGAATGCGACTAGGAGTGAAAACAGAATGAGGCAGAAGAGGCAGACACGGACACACCGGGGAAGTCTCTCCAGAAGGGCCAGTGAGAGGTCAGGCATCTAGGTGCTCAGGCCCTACTGGACCCCGGTGGACAGGCCCCGGGGCAGACGAGCTGGCTTCAGCCCCGGGGGCTAAGCTCTGCCAGCAGACGGGCCAGCGAGGCAGCCCTCTTGTCTGTCTGCTTTTCACTCCCAAATTCAGAGCCAGGAAGCGTGGCTGGAGCCCGGGCAGCCCTAGGACAGGAGAGGAGAAGCAGACCTCCTGCGTCTCAGGAGAACCTGTGTTGTCCAGGAAGAGGCCGTGCTCCCCAGGGAGGGAGATGGACCACTCTCCTCCCCCAGGTTGCTCAGGCCTGCACCCCACCTGGAGACCCTCGTCAGCATGACGCAGAGCTGAAGGTCCCCGCATGGGCCCCGAGTCCTGCAGTTCACCTGGAGACCCTCGTCAGCATGACGCAGAGCTGAAGGTCCCCGCATGGGCCCCGAGTCCTGCAGTTCACCTGGAGACCCTCGTCAGCATGACACAGAGCTGAAGGTCCCAGCATGGGCCCCGAGTCCTGCAGTCCACCCACTTGCCCCTATGACAGGGTGGCTTGAATCAGAGGGAGAAACACTGTGTGTTAATTTTTCTAAGCCTCACAGTCGTCAGGACCAGGACAAAACTGCGGAAGGGGCCCCTATCCGAGCGACCCCCCTTCCCGGGTCCTGTCCCCTTGTGAAGGACAAGGCCTGAGCCTGAAGACCCCCACCCAAAGCCTGCCACGGAGGAGCCTGAGCCTGAAGACCTGGCAAGGCCACTCCTCACTGCCTCGCTGCTGCGACCCCTTCCGGGGAAGGGGGCCTTGGGGACCTCCTGCAGGCACGCCCAGCAAGCATGCTGACCACCAGGCCACTGTCCTGGGGACACTGAGGAGCTGAACTTCTCAGCCAGGCCCAGCTCATGGCACTGCCACAGTCGCTATTGATTTGGGGGGCAGCTGGAAACCGGAGGCTGCTTTTGGGAGACGAGAGTGCTCAGAGCGGTTCCTGCCCGTGGCTCGAGGGCCTGTGCTGGTGGCAAAACTCCAGGCTGAGGGTACAGAAGTGGGTGTTCCAACGGTGCCATCCTCGAAGGTCAAGATGCCAGTGCAACATGCGGAGCAAGAGAGACCGGACAGAGGAGGCTCTCAGTGCAGGGCCAGGCTGATGGGACCAGGCAGATGAGGGTTACTCTGCTGCTCCTTGGAGCCTGGCCCTGGGCTCCCCTTGGACAGGCCCAGCTTGGGGTGCTTCGGCTGCAGAATGGAGTCCCATCCAACCATGCGGTGCAGAGAGAGCTGGGGGCGTTAAGCCCAAGCTGGCCGACACTCCCATACAGAGGAAGTCTTCCTCCTGCCGGGAGATCTGAGTGGGTCCCAGGACCATCCTGTCCCAGCAACTTCTCTCTGCCTCCCACTCCCCATGATGAGACAGCCATCTTGGCAGGTGTGGCCACCATCACCCCTTCTCTTCACGGACTCGCTGACCTCAGGTGAAAGTCTGCCCCACGCACCCCTTCTGGAGCCTCTGTCCCAGCCTTCTCACTGCCAAGTCCGCCGCTTTGCTGAAAACCCTCTTTATTTTGCTTGCCGAGCCCTCGGCACAGGCACTGCTGGCCAGCTGGCTGTTGGCAGTGGTGGTCTCTGCTCTCAAGCCCGTCTCCGCACCAGCAGAAGTATTAGGTGTGTTTTGATTAAGCAGTTTGGGCCAAAAAAGTGAGGTTTGACCTGCAGCATTTGCTCCTCTCAAGGGTCTTGGTGCCAGGACTGAGCTAAGTGGGGTTGCTCAAAGCATCTTTTTTTGACTCTTAAAATAAATAGCCTCTGTTCTCTGAAAAGTCAGCCCAGAGGAGACACACATACACAGACATCCATATGCTCACAGCTCTGGAGTTCTGGTGTGTCCCCTGAGGGGGCTAGGCTTTCTGCTCGGTGTCACAAACGAATCCCAGAAGGTTTCTCTCCCTTCGAAATAGTCTGTTATTACAGGATCTGAAAACGTACAAACAGGAGGAAACCCAGATGGAGCTCCGAACACGTGGCTTCCAAAACCAGAGAGAAACAGATGAAGTGCCCCCGCCTCCAGTCCGGCCTGTGGTCCAAGAGGTCATCAAATGTTCTCACGTATTGACCTTTTCCTCTTGGCTTTGAAGCCCAGGCCTCTCTACCCTGTTCCTCTCTGTCCAATGCTAAAGCCACATTTCCACCTACCCAAAGAGGTGTATTTGTGTCTAGAAGTGGCCAAAAGATGATTACAAGGCCCCTCCCCTTGAATGAAGGCAATGGCACCCCACCCCAGTACTCTTGCCTGGAAAATCCAATGGACGGAGGAGCCTGGTGGGCTGCAGTCCATGGGGTCGCTGACAGTCGGACAGACTGAGCGACTTCACTTTCACTTTTCTCTTTCATGCATTGGAGAAGGAAATGGCAACCCACTCCAGTATTCTTGCCTGGAGAATCCCAGGGATAGGGGAGCCTGGTGGGCTGCTGTCTATGGGGTCACACAGAGTCGGACACGACTGAAGTGACTTAGCAGCAGCAGCAGCCCCTTGAATGGGCCTCTGTAGGCTGGGCTAGGGCTGTCTGTGCAGGTCATTGCCCAAAGCTGTCCTGGGAGGTGGGGCGGGGGCCCCAGGGGTTGATGGAAGGAGCCCCCTCCCATGCTGGCCTGGCCCTGAGCCTCACTCTGCCACCCTCTAGGAGATTGGGGGACACATTCTGGGCAGACAGGTCAAGCCTGAAGCTGGTGACCACCAGCCCCAACCCGTGGTGAGCTGCTTTGTACCACACATGGCCTCCCGTCACAGAAGAGTTTTAGACCAAATAAGCAGTGCCCTCAAATGGACCCAGTGAACTGCTGATCAGAATCCATCAAACCGCCCGGTTGTCAGCTCATCTTAATCCCTGCAAAGAACACCCACAGCCTCATGTGTGCATCCCCCCTTCCTGGGAAGATGAGCTTTTTCAAGAAAAATTCTCAGGCTTGAGTTTTCTGACCAAGTCCAAGTCCAAGTCCTACCATGATGGCCACATTCCCTGGTGGAAATGCCGCAGTGGCCGGCGCTGGGCTGTAGCGGTGACCGGAGGACAGTGCAGGCAGTCCTTCTGGGAGCCTTGGGCGGGGGTTCTGGGGGGGTTGCTTCCTGGGCGCCTCCCAGGCGGCTTCCCCGTCCTACTTACGGTAGCCCCATCTGGGCGCAAGCTGGGGTTACCTCGGCTTTAGAGATAGGAGACAGAATCTTGGGAGTTAGAGTGACAGGGCAAAGGTCAAAGAGCTGCTGGGGTGCTGGCAGCCACGTCTGAGTCCGGCTTCCTGAATCCAGAGGAAGAGGCTGGGAGGCTGCCGCGTGGTGCTTTGGGTGGAAGGGAGCCACACGCTGACCCTTCCGACCACAGTCACACCTGAACCCCAGCCAGAAGCTCGCAGGAGCCCCCCCGCCAGCCCCTCGGCGTTGTGGCCTGGGTGGTGTCCTGCTGGCAGTGCCCCCAGGAACCATCAGGGCAGTTAGTCACTGGCCAGCCTGGTCTGGCTCCCAGAGCAAAGGCTCCAACGGTGTTGACACAAACTCTTGAGCTCTCAACTGGGAGTGGGTCATATTTATTTATTTTTTGCATTAAAAAAAAAAAAGAAAAAAAAAAAAACTCCACTTGGCTGTGTTTGAGCTACAGAAATGATTTTTTTGAAAGGCGCCTTGGACACTGTTTTTCACTTTTATGGCTAAACAGATACTTCTCAGTTCTTTCAAGTGAGATCCTACCCAATGAATGGAGACTCTCTCTTTACTCCTAAGAAAAATATTTACACAGTCAAGTACAGCACGAAAAAGGACCCAGGCTCCTTCAGAGGGCCCGGCCCGAAACGCATATAGGTCTCCTCAGCACGCTGTTTACATTCCCAGCCCTGCATCTCCGCCCTCCCCTCCCCTCCCAGGAGGCATTTCCCAAGCCTCCTGCTCAGGACCCTGAAGTCAGGGTCCTGGGAGCCCCACCACCCCCGGGTCAGACAGGAGGAACCAGCCCAGTCTGAGCGATAGTCAAGTCCCACCTTGCCTGCTTTCTCTGTTGGCCAACAATAAACCCAGGCTCCGTGCAAGGGCTTTAGCTAGACTCACCCCAATTTCCACAGAACCCCCACCAGGCTGGCCAGGAGTGGGGGCCTCTGTCTTGATCTCTGTGGAATGGCAGGGCCTCATTAGCACGAGTCTAGGGCGGACAGCTCTTCCTGGCCCACACGGCCCTGCATGGCCCCAGAGCTCTGGGCACGGCTTGCCGCTGTCAGATGTGCCCAGAACACTCTGTCCACTGGCAACCCCCTCCCCCGGACCATGGGCACAAGCCCCTCTGCTGCACACGCTGCCTGGCCCGTGGCTATCGGGTGACCACACCTTCCCTTCTCCGGGATGGACGACTGAGTAAGTGAACGAATCTCTCCCCCAACACCAAATTTATGGTTTAATCTGTCCCTCACAGCCTCCTTCCAGAAGCAGCACTGGATGCCTTTTGTCTGCACTGCACCGTGGAAAGCGCATCAGAGGCGTTCAAAGAAATCTTAAAACCATGTTGTCCCAGCATCAGCTACTCTGGGGACGAGGCAGTGGCTCAAGCCCACTCTGTCCTCCAACAACATCAGCATGAACACAGAGGCCCCCCGAGAAGGTGGAATTGGAGGGGAGCAGGGTTGGGGCAGGGCAGAAGAGCTGGCCCAGAGATGGGAAGCGGCCACCAGGTGCAGAGAGGCCCATGGGTGTCTTCAAGTCCCAGGTGGAGGTTCAATTTGCCTCTGAGGGAGAATACGGATGTGGGTGCTGGCCAGCAGCTGGATGAGGGGCAGGGAGCAGGGAGGGAAGGAGGATCTGCACAGCGGGGGAGGGAGGGCCACTTTGTGTAAGGCCTGGACTCTACGTGGTTTCAGTCCATGGGTCCTCCCTGCTCAACTTGTGCTGATGTGCTGTGGTGTGCTCTGGGGTGGTGAGGGGGTGGGGTGGTGGTGGGCTGGGGGGGCACTGGACAGAGCTCAGGCGCTGGGCCCCATTCCCCACCACAGCTGGGGACCTGTAAGAGGCTGCCCAAAGGAACGCCAGCGAAACAGCAGAGAGCAGAGGACCGGGAGGGCCGGGTGCCATGGTGGGCTCACTGATGTGGTTCAGTCACTAAGCCATGTCTGACTGCAACCCCGTGAACTACAGCACACCAGGCTTCCGTGTCTTTCACTATCTCCTAGAGTTTGCTCAGACTCACATTCTTTGAGTTGGTGATGCCATCCAACCATCTCAGCCTCTGTCGCCCCTTCTCCATCTGCCTTCAATCTTTCCCAAGATCAGGGTCTTTTCCAATGAGTCGGCTCTTCGCATCAAATGACCAAAGTATCGGAGCTTCAGCTTCAGTCCTTCCAGTGAATATTCAGGGTTGATTTACTTCAGGATTGACTGGTTGGTCACCTTGCTGTCTAAGGCACTCTCAATTCAATCTTTCCCAAGATCAGGGTCTTTTCCAATGAGTCGGCTCTTCGCATCAAATGACCAAAGTATCGGAGCTTCAGCTTCAGTCCTTCCAGTGAATATTCAGGGTTGATTTACTTCAGGATTGACTGGTTGGTCACCTTGCTGTCTAAGGCACTCTCAAGAGTCTTCTCCAGTTGGGCTCACACTGGGCGTTAAATTCAGAACGCCTGAGGAAGAGCTGCCATCACAGTCTTTATAGATGAGAAAGGTGCTCAGAGAGGTAGATTAACCTTCCCATATGTGCACAACAGTGAGGGAGGGCAGAGATGGGAGCTGTTGGCCCCTCAGGGATTGAGAGGATGGGTCAGAGGCAGCTGCTTCTTAAAGGACTGACTGGAGGCAGCCCAGGTGCTCACCTGCCTGGCCTCTGGCTCCTGGTCACCGAGGCACCCGACAGAGCAGGGTTCCCTGTGCACCTGGCTTGCAGAGAAATAAGGGCAGTGCCCCCCAACCCCAGTGCCCCAACCCCTTCCCCCCCACAAGCCACCTTGTTAACAGCTCAGTGCCTGATCTGCCCTCACTGAAAGCACTCCCCCAGCAGAGGGCAGTTCCTTGACCCTTAACTTGGAAACACAGGCCCCTCTGAACCATCTGGGTAGGGGTCTTGTCTCTCACTCCCGCCAGCTCCTGGCNCCCCTTCCCACCCACAAGCCACCTTGTTAACAGCTCAGTGCCTGATCTGCCCTCACTGAAAGCACTCCCCCAGCAGAGGGCAGTTCCTTGACCCTTAACTTGGAAACACAGGCCCCTCTGAACCATCTGGGTAGGGGTCTTGTCTCTCACTCCCGCCAGCTCCTGGCCCGGGCAGCAACTTACCCAGGCCCTCCCTAGGCCTTTCCCCCAGGCTCCCAGGGCTGAGACGCAAGGCTCTGATGCCATGGGGGAGCATGAGCCGAGCTGGACACAGGGCTTAGGATGACCACCTTCCTTTGCGGTGGCGGATGTCTGAGAGGATTACTTGCAAGGGTTCCTGTTCTCCTGGTCTGCCCCCCAAAGCTATTCCTTTCAAGAGAGAAGAGGTGCAGGTTACCCCAGCTCAGGACACCCAACCTCTGGCAGAACCCTGTCAACCAAGGCTCTGAATTCTCCCCCAGGCCCGAAACAGGCTCCGCATACACTGGGCGGCTCAGGGTCTCAGAGCCCCAGTCCCCGGATGCTGTTCAGCCCTTTCTGTCACCACTCTCTGAACCGGGTGGGCTGGGTCCAGCCCTGACCCGGCCTAGGAGCCCCTGCCCTCTTGTCCTGGCCCCAGAGGGAGTTCTTTCCCAGAGGTGCTACCTGGGGGCTCCTGTCCAGCTGAACTCTGGACACAGAGAGAACAGGCTGATAGCCCAGGCCATGAGGGAGCTAGGGTGGGGGCGCTGACCAGGCAGGAGTGGCAGGAAGAAGCTGCTGGGTCCACACTGTGTCAGGGTCCGAGCCTCTCCTGTGCCAGGCGGTGAGCTAAGGCTGAACCCAGGTGGGGGCTCTGCAGGCCCTTGTCCCGAGGAAATGTATGTCCAGTGTCGCCCTTGCCCTCAGGGGACAGCTTCCTCCTCCTGCTTCCGGAGGATTGATGTCCCTGGAGGAAGTGCCTGTAAATCATAAGAGCAGGGTGACGTGCGGCAGGTCCAATCAATGACTCGTGACAAGCTGTAACTTTCAGTCTTAGAAAAGGAACCACTGGTGCATCCAGGGACCTCACGATAGCCAGCTCCAGGAACTGGAGCCCCCGGAAACAAGGAGAAGGTTCTGCAGAACTATCTGTTCCTGGATCAGGGACCAGAGTTTCCTCCTGAGGGCCTGGGTTCAAGACGTAGAAGCCAAGAGCTAGAAGAAGAGTGTGGGCTTGGATGCCTGTGGAAGAGTCCTGAATTTTCTAGAATGTTCTTTTATGTTCCAAAAACCCAGGGTCCCCAAGTGGCCGACCCTTCTGCAGCCCCAGAGCACTGTTCCTCCATCGCGGGTGTCAGGCCTGCGTAGGACTTGCCTCCTGTGGCTTCCTGGCTGTGCTCAGTCCCATTCACTTGAACAACACTAGGCTCCGCCCATTGCAAACTGGAGGTGGCTCTGCCCACTTGTGTCTGAAAATGCATCCTCCCAGGACCCCTGTGGGTCGGGTGTGACCTCCTTCCTGGCCTTCCGATAGCCTCATAGCCCTGGATACCTAGATGACAATCCATCTGGAGAAGCTGCCTGGGGGACCCCGCAGCCTGGTGACTCTGCACCTCAGCGTCTCCCGAGGGGGAAATAAATCACAGGTCAATTATCGGTTCTACACGTACATTTGTCTTTTATCCTCAACCCTTTTTAGTTATAGAAATAACCTGAGTATTGACAGAATCATATTAATGCACTACAGCCTGACCCTGCTTATCGATAACTTCTTTGTTAGACGATCTTTAATAATCATAAGTGAGGAAGAAAGGGTCAAGGATCCCGGCAATGACTGCTTGACACACGCATGTTTGACGTCCTGAGACCCAAGGTTGGGGTCGGGGTGGAAATGGACTGATGCTGAAATGTGATGATCCCACCCTCCTACCATGAATCGCTTGGGATTCAGGCTTTTCTTGGGTACTGAATTCTCACCCCTCCCCCTGGGGTTTGGGGTCACCCTTAATAACTCAAAGGTGAGCAGGTCAGAAGTGATCACCCCACATTTCAGCGCACATTTCAACTCCCACAGTCACGTCAGGCAGCACAAAGGCACAAAGAAGTGAAAGACACGATGTGAAAAGGCAGCTCCCGGTGGCCCCTGCGCCTGTGGGGCAGCGACCTCGGGGCAGACGGCCCGTCCCCATCCAATTCTGGCCTCATCCAATCCTCACCCTTTAATTAGTCCAGGTCTTCACTCTGCAAATATTTGAGGATCCTCTCACTTTGAGGATGGCCACCTTCCAAGTGGCGAAGCCAGAGGTCCATCATTTCCACTACCGACACTAATAAAGTGGCAATGACAGTAACAGGGGCCAAACTGTCAGCTGCAGAGGCATATAATCCCTAGCAATGCCCATTTGCCCGCTGATCTCAGAGAGGTTGATTTCTTCATCCAGCATCACACAGCCGGGATGCCAACCAGGCTGCACAGGAGCCCTTGGGAGGTTGTGTGGCCTCCACAGAGCGGGCTCCATTTGGGGTGTGGGTGGGGGGCAGTGAGGAGGAGAGAAGGGAGGGTGAGAAAAGGAGCCGGGTTCTCTCTCCCACAAAGGGATGTTTCCAATCTGGGGGGAGGAGACAGCGCGGCAGAGCCCGAGAGCCGGGCTTCGGTCACAGCTGCCACGCTAACTCGAGACCACCGTGCGTGGGGGTGGTGGGCGGGGGGAGCCGCTGAACAAGACCGCACACTTTCCTAATGGGACCCAATTACAGCAGCAGCTGTGTCGAGGAATTCCGTGCTGATCCGCTGTGAAAAATGGGCAGCCTCTGGAATCCTGCAGCATCCACGCAACTGCCATGCAGCCAGGAGCCCCCAGGGCCCTGGCTTGCTCTCTGGGGGGCAGGGTGAACCAGCAGAGCAAGGCCAGCCCACCCACCCCCACTTGGGCTCGGATTCCCAAGCAACCTGCTGCCCCAGGGCCCCCTCCTTCTGCATTTCCATCTCAGGGTCAGGAGGGAATTCGGGAGGACTTCCCAGACTCAGCCGAGCCCATGGCTCAGGCCGCCTGTCCCTGTCCTGGGGACACCTTTCAGGGCTTCCTGACTGACATGGGGCATCAGCTGGACCCTCCTCCCTCAGGTGCCTGGCCTGGCAGGAGAGGCCTCAGAGCAACATGGAGATTCCTAGCTCAGAGATGACTCTTCTGTACTTGGTACCTACGTGTTCCCGCTCACCAGCCTCGACTTGCTCGTCTGAGAAATGGGGGCATGAGAACGTGTGCTGCACCAGACTGTTTCTCAGGAGCACAGTGATGCCCTGCTGAGGAAGTAAATTCCCGTGTTGTGTGTGACCACCCAGGCTCAGACACTGAGACCCCCTCCTGGGGTGGGGGGAGGGGAGTAGCCACCAAGAAGGGGGCTCAGAGACCACAGCAGGGGCTAGAGGGCCTCCTGGGCTGCCCTGGCCTCTGGCAGGGTTGGCGGGGTAAATCTAGCCTGTGTCCTGTGTCCCTGTGTCCTGTGAGCTATTAGGCCCGTTACATGATAAATGAAAATACAGAACCTAAGATGGGATGGCTCGTGGAACAAGAAGCCCGCCTGTTACTGTCTGGTCCTCAGCAGAAGCAGCACGTGGGCCCCCGGCCCAGCGAAGACACTGTGGCTGGAGGATGGAGGTGGGAGGTCTCATGTCCTTGGAGATGTGGGCACAATGCTTCCCGAAAGCTGTGTGAGCTTGGAGGAGATTCCCCTGTCCCCAGGCAGCTCTGCTCAGTGACCAAGACACGGGGCAGCTAGAGAGCTGGGTTCCCAGAACACCTGATCCTGCAAACAGCTGCCACGGCCGCCCGGCCTGCCCGGCCCCCGCCCAGAGTGCATTCTCAGCTGCAGCCTCCCGCTGGGAAGAGACGGTGTGAAATTGGAAGCAGTTTGAAACCACCCTGTTCCTTGTCTTTCTTTCTTTTTTTCCCTGTTTTCCAACAAGATGTGCTCAGAGTTGTCATAAGGGAAATCTCCAAACCCCCGCTGGGATTTCTGGCTCGAGCCCCTCAGTGTCCTGGAACGTTTACCTCCCCTGAGGTGGGGACAACCCTCCCGGGGTTGGGCCTGGTGGCCACCAGGGCCTGCCTCATTGAGGTTCTCAATGGGAAGCGTGGGGGCCTCAGGAAGTGTGGGAACCTGGATGGCGTTCCAGTCGCACCCTTGCCGCCACTGCTTTTGGAGAGCCACCTGGATGGCCAGAGATGGACCTAGGCTGTCACACAGGCAGTTCTGGCTCCCAAGACCTCAGGAGGGGAGGTCACCGTCCTCTGTCAACTCCACTTTACGATGACACTGCAGGGACCCGGTGACGTGCCTGTCCCACCTCAGGCCACAGTGACACACCCAGAAGCGTGGAGAACGTGATCACCAGTGACACACAGGCACTCGAAGCACCTGCTGAGCATCCTGACTTCTGCGTGGACTGTGACTTTACTCTGTGTGGACCGTGTCTCCTCTTTTTAATGAATCACTGGTGCACAGGAGGTCGCATCCATGCAGAGAGCACAAATCACCCCCGCATCCGCCCTCCATCCCTGAGGTCTGGATCCCACTGCTCTCCTGGGGGCCTGAGTCCAGCACCCAAAACCTCAGGACACCTGCACACCTGCTGCCTTCCTTCCTGCTTTCAGTCCTGAGAGCAAAGCAAGAGCCTCTTCAACTCTTCTCTGGTTTTCCTGCAACGGCCAGAGGTAAGCCTGGGCATCTGGAACCCCATCCGCGGACCTGGAGGGACGGCGCCCATCAGTCATGGGATCTGCAGTGAGTGGACACAGGCTTGAGCCACGTGATGGGGTCACACTGATAAGCTTACTGCCGTGCCTGTCACTTTAACATGACAGGGTCACCCTCCGCCTGCGGGATGGTGTCAGAGAACTGACCTCCATTAGTGCAGAGGGCAGAGTGGGCACAGGGGCATGTGTGTCCCCAGGGCTGTGTGGGGGTGTGTGCTCGGGAGGGCACTCGGGGGCCCTGCAGGCCACGTACCTCTCTGGTCCTGCCCCACAGCTCTGAGCTGGTCTGCGGGCCATCAGCGTGGCCGGGGACAGTCCACCCAGCCCATGCCTGGGAGAACATGGCCTCAGGGAAACACTGACCGCATCCTCAGAAATTTTCTTGGTAGGATTTTTAAAGCTCTATTCTTGGAGTTGGGAGGTTTTGTTCGGCAGCATGATTTATTTGCTTTTTCCAAAGACTGAGAAGAGAACTGAGGTCAGCCAGGATGTGAACCACACAAGGTCTGAGCAAGTGCTGCCCGTGCTGGGGGCGGGGGTGATGCCCAGCATGCCCCATACCCAGCTTGGGAAATAGAGACAGGGAGAGATGGAGGAGACAGAGGCAGAGAGGCAAAGATAGAGACCGAGATGGGAAAGAGACAGACACAGGGAGACAGAGACAGAGGGAGAAAGAAACAGAGAGAGACAGAAGGAGAGAGATGGAGGAGACAGGGACAGGGCTGGGGGAGTGGGGAGACAGAGACAGTGCAAGCAGCCCCCCGAGAATCCGCTTGGCAGGGGCCCTGGGGAGCCAGGGTCCCCAGGGGCAGTGGGGCGCAGAGACAGAGACCCCGGTCCGACCAGCAGAGCTCAGCAGGCCTGCACTTGCAGGGGCGGGGTTCCGCACCTGGGGCATTTCATTTACGGGAGCAAACATATCTGCACACGCTCGATTGTTCAAGTTTCCTCCCTGGAAACCTGGGGCTTCTCCAGGCTTCTTCTCCTGGGAGGTGCCCTTGGACTTGGACAGACCCCCGTGCCTTGGGATGCTTTGGAAGAGGGGGTCCCTGTGGATGAAGTTGGTGATGCCAGCTCACTGGGCAGCTCGTGGCAGGTGATTTGTTCTGGTCTGGTTTTCCTCTAACAGAAAAAGGTTTGCTTGGATGAATTGATAAAACCTTGGATATAGCAAGGAGGCCACATCTTGAAACAGAGGACCAGATGAGTGTAAACCTGACCCACAGGGTGCCTGTGGGTGTGGGAGCCAGGACGAATGCCAGCTCCAAAGCCGACCGCAGACTAGTACCTGCCCTCAGGTGCTCTTCGTGGAGGACGAGGAGGAAGCTCTTCGTGGCCAGAAACAAGGGAACCTGGTCTTTGCATCTCACCCAGCCAGTCCAGAGTGGGGCCCGGAGACCCGGGTCCTGGGGCCCGATTTGGGGGTCCACAAAGCCTGATTTCCTTTCAGCGTTGGCTCTGAGCGAGTGCGGTAGACCCTCTACTGTCAGGCTCCTGCACTCGGGGCTATCACGGTCCGCTCTCCATGCATCTCCACCCAGCAGCTCCTGCCCGAGACACTACAGTCCTTTCACTCGATTTTCCAGCTGAGTTGACTGAGGCCTGTGAAGGTCAAAGAGCTTGCCCAGGGTCACCGAGTAACACGGCTCAGCCTCTGGCCTCGGGATGAGGACGCAGGCCTCTGGTTCCTCTTCCTAATCATTTAACCAAAGGCTCTTTCATAAATAATAGGAATAACAGGGCTTCGGTTTTCCTTAGAGGATGAACGCCCCAAACCGCCACTGGGGTTGTGGTCAGCAGGCACTGCCAAGCCCTCACGGGGTGGAAGGGGTGCGAGCTGCAGGCGGACAGGGGCTCCCGGGCCTGCTGGCTCCTGTGAAGGCATTAATTTGTACCAGCCGTCCAAAGGCCTGGAAAGAGAGTCCGACGGTCGGTACATGCGACAAGGGCTGATTAGCCATCACTGACAATTATTAGCCTATTATTAAACGTATGAATTGCCTCTTTCATACCACATGCCTATCTTTAAAGTGCTTTATTAACTAACATTAACCAATCCAATTAGCAAAAGACACTGTATTTGTGTAATTAGTAATTTGAGGCTTTGTTCTGTCTTGGTCATAAAGAGAAAAGGCATTGGATGCTGATTAGTTTACACTGTACAATTAGAGAAGAGGTCGGAACTCAGCTGGGAACATTCTCGATCCCTGGGGTCCCGTCAAGGTACCCGGCCCCCGAAGACCCCTGGGGGCTTATGTTTGCGGCGTTTAAGCGTCTCCAATTGCTTCCTCTTGCCTCCAAGCTCCTCCCTGCAGTTGGCATCGCCTTCAACATCAGGAAGGGGAGATATTTATTTTTATTATAAACCTAGAGGCCAAGCAGTGAGGAACCTTGTTATTAAACACTCCAAGCCCAGTTTTGCAGAAAAGCTCAAAATCCAACTTTGAGTATTGATTGCAAGTTTTTTTTTTTCTTTTTCTAATCGAACGCCAAGAGGAACGCTGTGAGGAGTGCCGTGTCAGGGCCGGCCTTGGCGGGCAGCTCCTCTGTTTACGTCTCTGAGCGAACAGTCTGCTCTCAGAGTTTCGGAGACAGCCGCGAAGGGGCCAGACGTTCTAGATAAGAGCTGCAGGCTTCAGGCTGCGTGTGTGCATGGCACCCAGGACTTGAGAACCGGTTCAAGCCCTGTCTGAGCAATTGGGCTTGGGGGTTCACCAAGAGGGCCACGTGTTGGAAGCAACCATGGTGTGCGTCTGTGCTCCCCTCTGGGAGCCCCAAACTTCAGTAGTTTGTAAAACTGCGGAGCAAGCTCTGGGACTATGAGTAACTGCCCCATGAGCTCTTCCTCGATTTGTGTTTATTCATGAGGAGACCAGAAAACTCATCACCAGGAACTGTCCAGAGCATCTCCCCGCCGACTACCCTCCAGCTTGGATGGGAAGGAAGATGGCCTCTGCCTTTCCTCCTGGCCCCTGAATCACTTAAGCAGGGAACCTGGTGTTTCATCAAAGCACCCTGGAATCGGCCTACCTGCCCAGCACGACCCACACCCCCCAGGCCAAGCTGTCCCAAGTGAAGCCACAGCAGTGACCCAGACTGGCTGTCCCCACACTCCAGCAGCACAGATAAAGGCAGACCACCCATACCGAACCCCACTGGCCCACAGAGGTGACGGCCCCCCTGCAGGGCCCAGTGGTGCCTGTGGCCCACTGGCCGTGTCCGCCCAACTCACACATCTGGCTGGTCCAGGAGCTCTGTCCCTAGATCTGACACTTCCAGGGCTGGAGCTGGGGTTCTCACTTGCAGCCCAGATGTTCAGACAATGAGCAGACCTCCCTGATTTCGTCTCGGGGCCCATTGTAGATGGATGGAACCTTTTCTCAACGCCATCAAGTTAGTTTCTCAGGCTTTTTATTTCCCCATTCCATCTCAGAATAAAGTCTGAATGCTTTAAGTCTCAAAGGCTTATCTCTTTTCTGGTCGTCCTTGCTGTCATTCTCTGCCGCCTGTTCTCACGCACTTGCCCCCACACACGCATGAACGCACACACACACGAACACGCACATGGACGACGTACCCATCACAGGCAGGTGGGCACGAGTCCACTGGGTGCTCACACGAAGGCAGGGCAGACGAGGAGACCTGGGTGCAAACACTGCAGAAACCTCTTCAAAATATTTGGGTTTGTCAAAATCCCAAACCGCCGTTGCCAGGCACTTTTCCCGCTAGTGTTTGAGCCCTCGGGTATTTTAAAGGAAATGAAATCCGTGTGTTTCTGATTTATTTATACTTAACTCATCAAAATGCTGTTTTAAAGAAC
This sequence comes from Oreotragus oreotragus, assembly GCA_006410675.1. Classification (NCBI taxonomy): domain Eukaryota; kingdom Metazoa; phylum Chordata; class Mammalia; order Artiodactyla; family Bovidae; genus Oreotragus; species Oreotragus oreotragus. The sequence continues at coordinate 303,861 of SJYX01021845.1, forward strand.
TATTTTGTGTCCAAAATGCCCTTTATGCCTTTTTTCCCTTCCAAACTGAAAGCCACATTTTGCCAAGTGTATATGACCTTAAACGCTAACATGTTCAAGGCTCTTTCAAAAAATCAAGCTCATGAAGTCCAAACAGACCTGAACCGGAACCAGCACCCCTCTCCTTCCCTCAGAAACCCAGCACCAGATGGGCAGGCAATGCCCTCTGCCCCCTGCTTTTAGCTCTGCAGTTCTGCCCCAAGAGGGGGTCCAACTGCCCCCCCTACCAGAGTCCCCTAATGTTGTGTCCAGTAGGAAATGAGCACATTTCCCAGAGACAAGAACCCCCAGGTCCAGGGTTTGAGAGGCCTGCCTAAAGCTCTCACTGGACCAGCTCAAGGTCACCTTGAATGCAGCCCCCAGTTTTCTGGAGGATAAGAGGGCAAGTGCTTCTCCCAGGACAGGCAGGGGCTCCCTGGTCCTGAGGATCCAAAAACACCTTGGACCCCACCTGTCACCCACCTCCTCTGCCTCCCCGAACCTCTCAGGACTGCCCGGTGCTGGCAGCCAGATGAGCGCACAACTCTGATGCCAGTTAGTACACCTCGGTCCAGGACAATGTTTTCTCTCCACTAAGAGAAGCAGCAGCTGGCTGTGGCCACCCTGAGTGCCTGCCTGGGAGGAGGGGACCACGTCCCACTCGCCGGCTGGGTCACTGGGAGACGGACACACTCCTGGCAGATAAACGAACACCGTGCTGGCAACACTGTCACCTGACCTATAACATGGGGCTCCAGTGCCTCGCTTTGGGGTGTGTGTGATATTTATTTATTTATGGCTGATTTCATGTGATGGAGTTCAATTATGAATTTGATTGCTTTTTTTTTGGTGCACAATATAAAATCCTTTATCGTCACGGCATTTAATTGTGTTCCTGGCAGATTTGGTATTCATCACGGCCCTGCTGTCCCCAGCCCCAAAGATAAACCATCCAAGGGGCAATAAATGTCCACTCTGATTATTGATGCTTTCAGGGAAATTGATTATCTATTTGAGGGGCAGACCAGGCTGATGGATTACTGCCTCCTTCCCTCACATGAGAGCTTCCCTGAAAGACAAATCTCTTGATCAGTGCAATGGATTTTCTATTATATTTAAAATTTTCCAAAGTACACCTTTTTTATCTTAATACTTAGAAAAGGAGGTATAGCTTCTAATGGAGAAGGAATTCTCTATCCTCTCATGGCGTTTAGAGTTGAAGAAAGCGACGAGATAAAACCCGGAGCACGGCTCAGGGGGCACGGTGGTTCCTTATTCTGGCTGCACATCCTCCGTCCACAGCTGAGCGCTGGGGCTGCATGACATTCACATCAAGTCTGTGATTTACTGAGAAATGCGTTCCCAGGCTATGACGTTAGTGTGTGGTCCAAATGTTCAAAGTCGTGGAGTCTTTCCCTGCACCCCACGAGAAGAAAAGCAGGTTTGGGGTAAGTTTAAGTGACTCCAAAGAAAAAAAACATCCAAGCAGTTTTTCTCTAGATTCAACACCACACACTGTGATGGCCAGAATGACGTTCGCCCTTAACTCACAACTTTTTAAAGTGTGTGGTGACAGAGGAGGGGCAATCACACACCTGCGTGGGGAGGTGCCGCCCCTCTGGCTGGGGAGGAGCTGAGTCCAGAGATGAACTTCGACTCATCGGTGTCACTTCTATCAGTCAAAAGATAACAGGTGTTGTAAATGCGAGAAACGTTCGCCTCTGAGAAAATCAATAGTGACTCCATAATCAACACTGCGATTAGCCGTGCCCTGGTTACGATTAGCCCTGGCTGCGTTCACGCGATAATTCCCTAACGGTAGAAAGAGGCCTTCATTTTGGCACTGATGGAGGCTGGAGGTGGGGGTCATGTGGGCCCCATCTGGGCCCTCAGTGGATGTGGCACACCTGTGGACAGGTGGTCCCGTGGCAGATGCCCAGCCCAGGCTCACTTCTGGGAGCCCTGGAGCTGTGGCCCACATGGCTGATCTGAAGGTCCCTCGGGCCTCTTTGGCCCCCCTGAGAGCAGCCAGCCCCAGACTTCCACGACAGAGTGGGCCAGCCGCAAACTTTCTCTGGTCCTCATTTGATGCAAAATGCCCAAACCACAGGTGTGGAAACCATCAAGGGTGGATGAGGTTGAAGGCATAGAACCTGCTGTGGCCACAGCGCTGAGGGCTGAGCTCTTGTTCTTGCTCGTGATCCCAGCCCCATGCTGGAAACACCCAAAGTCTTTGTAAAATGCTGATGCCTAAGCCCACCCTCAACTCATGAAATGTCATGCGTGTAGCCTGGGTATCTCAGTTTGTGAGAGGTCCCAGTGACTCTGGCATGAAGCCAGGGCAGGGGCAGGCAGCCCCCGAATGGGGGCTGGAGTGAGGTTGCTCGGCAGGGGTCTAGAACATCCCAGCAGGCTCCCCAACTGGGAGCTCACCAAGAAAGGGGGACGGTGGATGGTAGATTGAGAGCCCCAACCCCTTAATGGGGAGGGTAGGAGCAAGGCCTTCCTGGGAAATGAGGAATCCAAGAACTGGGCCTGCAAGGAGCCTCGGGGAGTGCAAACTAGGCCTGGGCTCCTGAGCAGCCACCGGCAGGCTGGGGGGCAGCTTGCCTCCTATTGCTGCCCTTAGCTATCCTATCAGGCTGCCTGCTTTGTGGGGGGTGGCCCCTCGGGGACCTGAGTGCCAGGGCCCAGCACCTGCTGCTGAGGCTGTCCCTGTGGGTGCCTCTTCCATCCCTCCCCTCATGGGGCCCCTGTTGGGCAGCCATGAGTTCCCCGCTGTGCAGAGCAGACCCTGGGGTCCAGGGAACAGAACAGCAATGAGCCACGGTTGAGAGGTTTCTCCCCCCATCCCTGGCAGGCTTTCCTGCACACATTTCTCCTCACGAGGCAAACTCAGAGAGGGGCTTCCGGGTCCTGGGCCTCAGAATGGTGGGAGAGTGATTCTCCACGAGAGATTCATGTGTGCAGGCATGCATGTCTGTGCATGTGTGTGCATGGCCGTGCTCTGTGCACATGTGCACACACTTGTGTCCTAGCTACACCTGTGAGCACGTGTGTGTGCCGTGGGCTTGGGGCTAAGTACAGAGAGGCTGGATGCAAAACTGCTATGCTGCCTCCTTGGGAACAGTGCTGTGCGTCTCTATAGCTGAGGCCAGACTCTTCCATGATTGACAGATGGGCAATAACTATTTTGACTGAAGAAAATACAGTACATACAGACTAGGTCCACTCAGGACAAAGGGGTCCCACAAGGCAGGCTCGTCAAGAGTGTAGGCCTGGGTGTCTCAGTTTGTGAGAGGTCCTGGTGACTCTGGCGTGCAGCCAGGGCGAGGACAGGCCCTGCCCTGAAAAGGGTCTGGAGCAAAGCTGCTTGGCAGGGGCCTAGAACATCCCAGCAGGCTTCCCCACAGAAGAAAGGAGGGACGGTGGACGGTGGACTGAGAGCCCCTACCCCTTACGGGGAGGGATGACACAAAGGGCATTCTTCCTTTATTTGTAAAAAGACCAAGCAGCCGTTAGCATCTTGCAAAAAAAAAAAGTCCCACATAACATTATCTGGTTTGATTGTCCCTCTTATGCCATGAGGCAGCTCAGCGAGGTTGAGCAACTTGTCCGAGGCCACACAGCAGCAGATACTCCAGCACCTGAGGGACCAAGTCCAGGCCTTGGCTTTTGTCGTCCAGAGGTTGTTCCCTAGGGATCAGAGTGAGACAGAGGCTGGGGCCCTGTCGGACTTCCTCCAATGTCTCCTTCCTTACTATTAATAGCGTTGCACACAGCGGTCTAATACCTTGGCCACTCCAGGGCCGGCCCCCAGCTGACCATGACCTCCATGACCACCATCTGGGCTGTAAGATGCTTCTCCCCAAACAGGGTCGAGATGACTTGACTGCAGGGCTCCAGCGCTCTGCTCCAGAGTGTGTGCTCCAAATGCAGGGTATACAGTGGCTGGTGGATGCTGGCTTTGCTGGGTGCTGTGCCCAGGGCTGTGCCAGGCTGAGCTTGTGGTCCCTTCTCACCCAGGCAGCCTATCTCTAAGAGGTCTTGGCAAGGACCTTCTCCAGGTGGGGTGGAACGTCGGCCTCCCAGGAGGTGAGCAGGTGGCTTCCAAGCCTCCAGCCCATCATCTCTGTGCTCCTGTTTTCCCGGCAGCAGGACTCCATTCATCAGAGCAGCTTTGAGGCTGGGACCTTCTGGATCATTCTGAAGGTCACCATCCATCTGGTCTTTCAGGTAGAGGAGAATCCCCTAGGTGGGAAGCAGGACTTGAGGACGGTGGGACTTGTTCAGCCTGAGTCAGCCGGTGCTGGTCTGGAGATTTTCCAGACCCTGGTGAGCTGGCCCAATGCCCACTGAACTGACCAGAGGCAGAGGAGACAGGGAGGCCTGCAGGTGCCTCTGAGCGGAATCAGGCCCGAGAGCTGTACTGGCTGGTGTAAGGCATCGTGACCCAGCTCCATACATGTGAACCAGCTGGGGTGATGGGCAAATCTGGAACCTGTATGCACCGAGGAAGGTCCTTGGGTGGAGGACCGGAACAGGCTGCACTCAGAACAAAGTGCCGGCACCCCCCACCCCAGCTCCCGTGGGCACTAGGGACCCTCTGTGTGGGAGGAAGCGCTGGTCTGACACGCAGGCAAGCCCGTCCTGCAGAGTCTTGCCGCAGGCGTTCACTGTCCGAGGTTACGTGGTCAATGGTTTTCAGGAGAGGTTTATTATTACCTCGGCGCCAAACATCTGTGGCCAGCATGGCCGCCTCCCCAGTTCCCCAAGGAGCCCTCACCGGTCTGGATCCTTATTCTATACCATGGGTCCTGCAGAGGAGATTGGCTGTAACAGGACCTGAGGCTCGCCCACTTTAGGGACACGGCGCTCGCTATTCGAGGGGCCTCCACCCCCCAATCCCTACCTCAGAGGTTGGGGGCAAAGCCGGGTAGGGGCCAGAGCAGCGGGTTACGTGTCCCTGACTGGCAGCATCCAGCCAGCCCCTCTCCGGGGCCTATTCAGTTATTAACTCTCAGAGGACATTATCTGGCTGCGAATCTCCTGGGTGCAGGGCTGCGGCTGGGCTCTGGGAGAATTTTATCGTCCTGTTCCCGAGCTCCGCAGACAGGCCTGGCTGATCATTAACCCGGCTCCTGCCTCTCTCCATTCCCGAAGATGAGCGTGCCCCTCCCGAAGGCACGCCAGCCCGGCCCTGCCTCCCACGCTCGGGTGCTTCCCCCGCCCGGCTCTGAGGGGAGAGAATGGGAAAGCAGGTCCTCCGGGGGCTGGCACGGCAGACAATGTGTGTCTTGTGTGAGTAATTTAGCGCGGTGGCCAGTCAATCTGGTTTCTGGGCCCGCTGCCCTGACCCTCTTTAGAGACGCTCGCTCTCCCCGGCACAGTGTGAAACACTTCCTTTCACTGCACTGACACTCTGCAGATTGAGACATCAGCCTGGTCCAACTGCAGCAAATTAGCAATTTTTCTTTTGCTAATTGGAAATAAAAATGTTTGCCGAGGGAGCCGTTTGTCGGCATGCGGTTTTCGGTTTCTGTGCACCAGGAGGCGGGCTCGAAAACGCATCCCGAGAGCTGCCCACCCTGGGGTGCCCCTCACTGCAAATTCTACAGGCCCCGCGGCAGCAGTGTGCGGACACGCCCCCTTCCTGGCCGTTCACCCCAGACCTGGGCGTCCCTTGCGTCCGGGAGCCCTCCTCCCCCTGGGGAAGCTGGGCCCTGTGGCCACTGCCCCATTTCAGAAAACCATTAGAACTGAGCAGGTTGCAAAACTGTCGGGTGAGAAGCCCTTTGCCGGAAGGAGGGAAGAAGAAAATCAGGAGTTAAGAGCCAGGCAGCCCACACCTTGCCTAAGCACAGAACACTCCCTGGAAAAGCCAGCTGGGTTATCTGATTTCTGAACCCGTGTGTGGAGGATGGCACGCCCTTGTCCCAACATACACCCCGGGAAGCACCATCCTCTGGCCTCCAGGGCACCGGTAGTTTCAGTCACATCTCAGTGCCAAGGGTGGAAAAGACCTAGGCACTTAGGTAGAAGAGGATGAGGTCCTGCCAGGGTGGACAGGACAGGAGAACTCTTGGCAGATTGAAACAAAGAATAAAAGGCTGCAGGGAAGGCCCAGAGCATCTTTCCCTGAGGAAAGTGCCCTAGGACCCTCTGACCAAGTGCAGCGATTTGGAAGTCTGCTAACAAACAGATCCCCACCTGTGCGCCTGTGTGCCTGTCCCCGTGAATGCGTGTGAGCCTCGGGGTGGACTTGCACACGAGTGTGTGCTTGTGTGCTGTGGACCGGTGTCTCGTCCCTGGGATCCACGGTGGCCTGGCTCCCCCGTGGTCCCTGGGGTCTCTCCAGCATAAGACTGTTGGGCCAGCGCATAAAGGGTTACCCTATTCCCCCTCCCTGCTTTCCTGATAAAGCATTTGACAGCCATGCCTAATAATTCTTTCTGCTGGGTTTTTTTCTTGATGTCTTTATGTGAATATGAAGCCAGAATGAAAGGCTTTGGGGGACCCCCACGAGAGAGGAAAAGCATGAACCAGGGGGGAAGAAAGACGGTGCGGGGGGCTCCCCGCCGCGAGCCAGGCATCTCCTTTGGCAGTCTGCGACTTGGCTTCAGAGGCCCTTTGTAAGTGGAATCGAGTCTTCTTCACTCGGCCACGACAATAGGTGTTTTGTCAGAGGGGGCCGGGTGGGGGGATTGCGGCCGCAAGGGGCTAGCCCCTGGGGCCTGCAGATGTTGGACGAGAGATGATTTATTGCTCCAGTGTCCTCGGTGGCATTTGGCTACCTTCCCAGACCCCAACGTCGGTGGTGGAGGAGGGAGGAAGACAAGAATGGGGGGAGGGGCCAGGCGGCATGGCTGAGGGGGTCCCCAACACCTTGTCTGGGGGGACGGCATTGGGGAGTGAGGCAGCATGCAGGTGCTTCTGGGTAGAAGAAAGGGCAACCCAGCCAGCCCCTAATAGAGCTTGCAGAGAACTTGAGGGAGCCGTGCTGAGTCTCAAGAACATTCCCACGTTAGGAAAAAAAAAAAAAAAAA
>SJYX01021845.1:314696-417447 GCA_006410675.1 Oreotragus oreotragus
CCCACATGCATGCATGCTCTGAGTAGCCATCGCGGCCGGCTCTCAGCCCGTGGCGTTGATGTGTTGCCGAGCTGGCACAGACGTGAGAACCACTCTGGGTTTTTTGTTGGTCGGACACTATTTGGACATAGCCCGTCCAGCATCGTGAGGGCCTGGCAACTGCCACATCAGCACAAATATCCCCCCAACTTTTCCCTGGGATAGGCAGGCGCATTTTTCCCATGGAAAGAGAGTGTGGCCTTTGTAAGGGGGGCATGGCCAGCCCGGATTACAGTAAAGATTAATCCCAAACAAGAGACAAGCAAAATGGACAAAGAGCATCATACACTTCACTTTTCAATGGATGTTTTCATAAATGTATGAATAATTTAAATTATCATTGCCGAGTTTTTATTCGAGTGTTTCAGGGGGAAAAATGCCTCCTCTTTTTTCTCCCTCGATTCTTTTCATTTTTGTCTCATCTCTTTTATGTGCTGCATCGGCTGTTTTCTAGCCATCTGAATCGGTCCTGGACAATGGGATGTATGAGGCTGAAGGGCCGCGGAAGAATGCCGCCCTTGTTGGCGATGCCGTGCTTGACATTGATTAATGAGGGTGCGGACACGGGCAGAATCTGTGAGAGCCGAGGGGAAATCAGAGGGCCCGAGGGCACCCCGAGGCGGAGGGCAGGGCTGGCAGGAGGAGGCCATGGCCATCCCTCCACGCCCAGTGGGAAAGAGCCGGAGGGGGAACGCAGCGCCCGAGCCACCAGCACACAGGGTCCTCCGAGGACAGGACACCGGGCGGGGCCCAGGGAGCGACAGCAGGCAGAGACCATGTGTGGGGATGCGGGCAGTGCGGCCCACCTGCCGGTGCTGGCTGGCTCCCAGGTTCCCAAGCATGCTGTCTCCCGTCTGAGGGGTGCCGTGCCCCATCTAAGGGAGGCAGGTCCAGAGCACACCTTGGAGGGGCCACAGGGGGCTGTGGCCTCAGCTGGGCCTTGCTGAGCATCCACAAGATGGGTACTTTCTCCCCGAGACAGTCCAGGAGCACCTGCCAACCCCTCAAACCAGTGGCCTACTCTCTTCTGTCCCGTTTCATTCCAGCCCATCGTGTCCCGCCCTATTTATCTACTTATTTTTCTAACAGGAAACCACCCCTCAGGGGATGCCCCTTAGGCTGCACCTGACCCTCAGCTGTGAGCTCAGGACAGACTGTCAGGACTAGGGTCAGTGACGGTCAGCAGATGGGGCTGTGTCTTTGAGTGACTTTGTGATAACAGCCCAATCGGCTGAGATGAACACCTTCAACAACCAACTGTGTAACCTGTCTACGGAGACTCCTGGGCTTAGTTCTGCTGCTGCTGACCCCCCAGATAGAGGGCCTGAAGGGAATATCCAAGAGGCAGACACCCAGGGCACCACATCAGGGTCTCAGGTGAAAGGGCAAGTCTGCAGCAGAGCTTGGCCAAGATCAAGGTCAAGATGCAGCCCTCACCCCGTCTGTTTATCTCTTGCCAGTGCCCTACATGCTATGTGGGTGGAAAAAGAGCCTGGAGACAGCGTACACCTCTGAAGATGCTCTGACTGTAGGGGCTGCCACTCTGGTTCCTCCAGGAGGGTTTGGAGTGACTCCTGCCATGACCTTGGGGCTCAGCGAGGCCGACTGGGGCTCCCACCTTTGGAGCCAGCTCCTAAAAGCCGCCTGTTACACTAGGTTCCCTGTCCAGTTTGAACTGAGGAAGGCATTATTGCTGCTTAGACAAAGAGAGAAGTGGGGCTGAGAGGTGCCAGGTGTGGGCCCACCTGAGGCCCAGGAGTTTCAGGTTTCAGACATGCCCAGGATGAAGAAGACGCCATCTAGTAGGGAAACAGCCTTCCCTCGCTCACAGGGCCCTGGAGAACGTTTTCACTGAGTAATGCTGAACCCCTGCCCCAGGGCTGGTCATGTGCCATTCAGAAAAGGGGGCTGTGACGGCATGACCGTGGGTTCCAGACCCATCTGACCCAGTGACCACGAGATTCAGACACGTGTCTGGGCACAGCTCTCCTGGCCGTTCCATTTGGCTAACCGGCCACGCCCTCTGCTCTGCATGCTTCTGAATTAATGTACCGAGCGAGCAGCCTTGATAGTGATCTAGAACTGTAGGATTAATAGGGGCAGCAAGGCCTTGTGGGAGGGTGCCTGCCTGGCCTTGCGAGTCCTTGGTCTACAGCCTGGCTGTGACTTTGTTTGCGGGTGACCTTGGGTGGACATGGCGTTCCGGAAACCCTACTTCCCCACCTGGACGGAGCGGATCCATTTACGAGTTGCCCCACCTCCTCGGGTCCTGGGGAGACCTTAGGCTGGAGCATAAGGTGCTTAGAGCAGATTGTGGACAAAGCTGGCAGCTGGCAACCCACACCTCTGGGCAGGCCACCCCTTGGACGTTTAGATGCCTGGTCCCGTGGGAGGTGAGCTCAGACTGTCTATGAGGACTGCACACCATCACTCCCTGAGTTGAACCGCTGGGCACCACCGGTCCACTTGTGGCTTCCCAGCCAGTCACAATTTTACAGTTTCAACCAGAGCCCCACCCCCGACCCCCAACAAAGTGAGAGGGGTGGCATCTGTGTCCACAAACCAAGCAACAACGGTTGTTTCTATGGCTTGATGGGTTTGCCATGTTTAATGCATAAAGATTTGTTTTCTGTTTTTCCCATCCCATCACTGGCTAATCTGGGGAATCTGAAAATCTGTGTTTGCTCATGCCATTGGCCTGGTGGCCCCTGCCTGACAAACAGGGTGTTTCCAGGGCTAAGGATGGGATTGGCAGCAGCCTCCCACAGGCGAGGCTCCCTGGAAGCTGGCAGTTGGATGTAGGACACACCCACCCCTTCCTTCCTAGGTGACACTGTCCTATCACAGGAAGTCCCTCCAGGCTCCCACCCAAAGTGCCGCTGGTTAGAACTTTTAGAGCAGGGCTGAGGGAGGGGCGGGGGCGGAGGCATGAAATCCAGTAAAGCAAATGCCCAGGAATCCCATCCCAGGATTGAGGGGGACGATCCCTTATGGGGCTGAGTCCTAAAAGCAGCCCCTTTGACAGTGAACATCAGGAGGGGATGAAAGGGGCAGGGCCAGGGCCAGGCACAGGGGTGGCCGAACAGCACATGCTGGGTGGGAGCCAAGAGCCACTGCCTCATTCATTGTAATTTCCATGGCGCAAGTAAGGCTGCTGCGACTCAGGCCAGAGGACAAGCTGTCCTTCTCTCCATCTTCAAGACTCCGGAAGTGTAGGGATGGGAGGCCACCCCGTGAGGACGGAGAGAGGGATGGACTTCGGGCACCTCTGGCATTCTCATCAGGGTCCAGTCCCGCCCCATCTCAGCCTAGAGGCCCAGATTCCTGCAGTGTCCCCACCTCAGGCCACCCTGCCCCCACCTTCCATTTGGGCCTTGGCTGGGGAGGGGGGTGCAGGGAGATCACCTGAAAAGGCAGCCCGAGGGTGACCCAAGCCCTGAGCCCTGGCGGGGACAAATGAGGAGCTTAACTAGTGCAAGACGGCATGAAAGGGAAAAGGAAGAACAAAGCTTCCGCCAATTTGCTCTTTTGGGCTTTGTGAAAACTGGCCCCTTTCCCAGCGATCGCCCCCATTGAATGAGGTCGGGCGCGCGCAGCTCTTCCGCGGCTCTGATGGGCTTTCACGGGGCGGTGAATGGGGTGCAAATTAGCGGAGCCCTTGGGGGGCTTGTTACTGTCACTCCCAAACTGACGTCCAGAGCCAACGTTAGGGCTAATCAATCCGTAGAGCTCGCCCATTATCGGGGCAGGTAGGAAGCTGTTTATTGTCTTCCCTTCACGTGTCGTCCATTTTGCCCACTGCAGCGCGTTGCTCCGAGGGGACAGAGCAGCGCTGCACAGACTCCTGCCTGCAGGCTCAAGCCCAGGCCCAGCTGCCAGGCATGGCATGCACACATCCACACATAAGCACCTATGTACACATTCGACCATGCACACAGGCATGCATGCACACACACAAGTACACATATATGCACATACATGTACACAAAGCCATATATAGGTGCACACATGCACAAACATGCACACACAAGGACAACACAGGCATGTGTGCACACATAAGCACATATACAAGCACACACATGTAAGTATGCACACATGTGCACCCACAAGCATTCAGGCATACATACACACAAGCATGCACACAAGCATGCACACACATACACACAAGCATGCACACATGCACAGGCACACATGCATGAACCCATATGCATGAGTATGCAAACACACGTGAGTATGCAAACACATACACAAAGCATATATACAAGCACACATGCACATACATGCGTGTACATGTATAAGTATGCACAGACACATGCATGAAGCTGCACATACATAACTCTATACACATACAGAAGCATACACACAAGCACACATACACACACATGCATGTCACACACATATAAGTATGCAGACATACACAAACATGCACACATGCATAGGCACACACACCACAGAGGAACTCTCTGCTGTTTCCTGCACGTTTATTGTTCTCTAGGAGCCAAAGCTGGCTGGTGGCTGAAATGCCAACATAAGAGGCCACAAGGGTGGAGTGGGCACAGAGGGCAGCCAGCCCTGCTTTACCACTGCTCTGGCTAATGGCCTCCTGCAGCCCCTGGGAGAGCAAGGAAAAGATCAGCCCTTGGGGACACAGTCCCACTATCATGGAGCAGAAGGACCAGTGGAGCCGAAGCAAACTTGTTTTCAAGATAGAATCCACTGACGCCCCCAACTCAACCAAGAGATATCACTGTAAGCTAAACCCATCTCTTCTTAGGAGCCCGCCTGCTGCTCACTTTAAAATAATCAAGTCCACGCATCTTAAACTGGTGACCTATGCCCAGAGAAGAGATGCACAGTCAAGCCAACAGTTTTCTCCTCTCATGGATGAGGTGAATGCTTCCAGGGAGCAATTCACACTGACTTCTGATTGTGCTACTTGGAAAGAAATCAGTGCTGAAAACGCAATCCACGAGGCTCATGGTGACCAGGCCAGTACCCAGCGGGCGGCAGCCTCCTAAACAACANCTTCCAGGGAGCAATTCACACTGACTTCTGATTGTGCTACTTGGAAAGAAATCAGTGCTGAAAACGCAATCCACGAGGCTCATGGTGACCAGGCCAGTACCCAGCAGGCGGCAGCCTCCTAAACAACACATAACTAAGGCGAGACAGAACAGGCAGAAATGGACGTCAAATAACAAATAAAATGAATACTTGTCTATTTACTAATAAGCTAAGAAACAAATATCCAAGTGAATAAAAGAATATATGTCTAGTGAGTGAATAAATACCTAATGAATAACTAAGTAAACAAATATGTACATAGAGGTCAACAACAGCCCCTTCCAGAAGATGTGGCCCATATACACGATGGAATACTACTCGGCCACAAGAAAGAGTGAAAGAATGTCATTTGCCGCAGCATGGATGCAACTAGAGATTGTCATACTAAATGAAGTAAGTCAGAAAGAAACGCCATGTGACATCACATATACGAAATCTAAAATACGATACAAATGAATTTATCTATAAAACAGAAACATACTCACAGACATAGAAAACAGACTTGATATTGCCTAAGGGGTGATTGGTAGGGGAAGGATGGACTGGGAGTTTGGGGTTAGCAGATGTAGGCTTTAATATACAGAAGGATAAACATCAGGCCCTGCTGTATAGCACAGTGAAACTATATTCAGTCTGTGAAAGTGAAAGTTGCTCAGTCGTGTATGACTCTTTTTGACCCCATGGACTACACAGTCCATGGAATTCTCCAGGCCAGAATACTGGAGTGGGTAGCCTTTCTCTTCTCCAGGGGATCTTCCCAACCCAGGGAGTGAATCCAGGACTCCTGCACTTCAGGCAGATTCTTTACCAGCTGAGCCACAAGGGAAGCCCAAGAATGCCTGAGTGGGTAGCCTATCTCTTTTCCAGAGGATCTTCTGACCAGGAATCGAACTGAGGTCTCTTGTATTGCCAGCGGATTCTTTACCAACTGAGCTATCAGGGAAGCCCATATTCAGTCTGTAATAAACCATAATGGAAAAGAATATGAAAAAGAATGCATATGCTTGTATAACTTGGTGGTACAGCAGAAATTATTATAACACAACATCACAAACCAAGTGTTTTTCAATAAAGTAGATTTAAAATATAGCCCTTTCCAGCCCAGTGAATCCAGGACACACAGTCAACCTCAAATTCTCTTGGATTTTGATCCCTTCAGCTTAGTATGTGGTATCTGTTTCTTAGACCATGTCTTGGAAATATTTTATCAGCATTATCATGAGGCTTAAGCTACTGAAATTGGACCTGAATGCCAAACACACACACTCACACACCTCTGAGAACCTTCTGTGCTGCCTGATTCAGGCTGCCTGCAGGTCTGCGCTCTGGTTGGGGGTCTAGACTCTGAGTCTACAGGGCATACCACCTTCCTCGCCTCAGTTTCCCCATCTGTCACAAAGAGAACATTCCCCAGGCAACAATTCAGAGCTGGATGGGTTATAGAGACAATACCACCTGGAAGCCTGTCCTACCACCCTTGCAATCCAGCCGGCTGCAAGCCCACAACAGCCAAGTTTAGCTGCAGAAGTATATGCAGTAATAAAACACTATTTCCTGATAGAACAATTCAATACAGTCATGTTCTGGACATTCACACCTGGGTTACTTTTTAAAATAAGATGAAACTAATAATTGCCGATTTTTCTGTAGTTGAGAAAAAAAAGCAGCCTAAAAGTGTCAGAGGTCCTTCTTATAAATGTCTCTAGAAAGTGCTCCATTATTTCCTCTGTAGAATAAGGATTCTGCTAACAGAGCAGCAGGAGAATAAAGGAAAGAAACAGTTTTGGGCCTTGTCACTTAGCTTTGGAGCTCCAACATTTTGCCCACCTGACGCAAAGAGCTGACTCATTGGAAAAGACCCTGATGCTGGGAAAGACTGGAGGCAAAAGGAGAAGGGGGCAGCAGAGGATGCGATGGTTGGTGGCATCACTGGCTCTATGGACATGAGTCTGAGCAAGCTCTGGGAGTTGGTGATGGACAGGGGGTCTGGAATGCAGCAGTCCGTGGGGTCACAAACAGCTGGACAGGACTTACTGACTGAAAAACAACAACTTAGCTTTGGAGGGTTAGAAGGTAACTAGTTGCCACTACTTTCCTAGAATATCATCCTTAACCAGACCTTCTTATTCATCCAGTTTGGACCATTCTGGAGACAGTCCCAGCCTACAGGACACTTCCGTGGCCCAGAACTCAGGAAATGGGGAGGTGTGGCTGAGGCTCCTGGATCAGTTGGCAGGCAATCTCCAAAGCAACAGGTGCATTTGTAGTAGTAGATCGATGTTGACAAAGGCTCCTGACCTGGGGTTTCAGGAAGCCTATCTGGGTGCCCAGCTCCCCTCATACCTGGGGCGCTTCCAGCTGAAACATGCAGAGGAAATACAGTCCCCCCACAGCCGCTCCACACCCAGTGCTGCTGGCCTGGCCCCCGAGAAGTACCCTGTATGGAGGTCACATCCCCCAAACCCCTCAGGTAAAGGGAGCCCAGGCTGAATCCAGCCTGTCTGAGGTCACGATGGGGTGGGTGTGGAGATTGGGATAACCCCATCAGGACCACAGTGGAGCTGCTGAATTCTCTGCTGCTGAATGCGGGCAATTGCCAGGGCTCTTGAGGTTCTGAGAGTGACCCTGCTGGTGAATCCCAGTCTATGGTTTATTCATGTCCTTATCTCTTTGTCTCTTTCCTATTCCAGCATAAACAACTCCTTTTTTCCTTGTCACTGGAGCCATAACATCCCACCCTTTTGACTGAGACACTCAATGCCACCGGATGCCACTTGATATCGGTCCTTCCCCGAGCACCCCCAGAGCCCAGAGTGTTCCCTTCTGTGTGGTTCAGAATCCCAAGGTGCCCTTGTGTGTGTGGATCCTGCAGAGCTATGCCCATGGCCACTCCTCGTCCCCCAGGCACAGGGAGGGCTAGAGTAAGTCTCCTCTGACCGCAGAGGTGCCACCTCCCACCCTGTATGAGAGCATGAACGCCCGTTCTTGCAAAAGAAAAACACCAAGAGTGAGGGCTCCTTCCATCACCAAGAGCTTCTGCCTTCACATGCGGTCCTGGAGGAAAGCCACAGTGGTGCCAGACAACCCAGGCCAGCCACGTCCCCTGTGCCCTCAGAGGCCCTGTCCTGCCCCGGCCTGGCACACCCCTGGGTCTGGATGGGTCACTAGTTTGTCCCCGTTCAGAGCCAGACAGAATGCTGTAAGGGGGCAGGAAGAGACCCCTCCCCGCTCTCTCCATGACTCAGCTGTGGTCTCAAGGACATCTGCAGCCTCATGACAAACCTGGGGCCCCCAAACTGGGCTTCCATTTAGACCAGACCTTTCACGTAGAGAACCGGTGATGCTCAGGCCAGAGGCCCTGTGGATGAGACCCCCAACCCGGTCCTGAGCTCACTGGCTGCATCACCTCCCAGATCCTGACTCAATAGGGCTGATCACAGTCACTCGTCTCCTAATGCTGGTCACTGGGCAGGGGGATCCATGGAGGACCAGGGCAGGACGGGGCTTGAGGTACAGGTGAGGGTAGAGAGCTGGGCTTCCTGGATTTGCAGGCCCCACAGTTTCCCAGGGACTCCTGGTCCTGGCTGAGAGCAGCACAGGAAACTGTTTCAAAGGAAGAAGCTGGAAAGGAGGTCACGGGCTCCCACTCAAGTCCTGAGGTCTCACTGCCCAGGTGACCTCAGCAATGCCAATGCCAGGAGACAGTTGGTTGTCACAAACAGGGTGGGGCGCTCTGGGCATCTGGTGAGTTGAACATCCTATACCACCTGCTACAGGGAGTCCTGAGTCCCACAGGTCAACAGAGCCAGGAATGCCTCTGTGGAATCACTCCACTGGCCTCCTGCCACCCCTTGGAGGTGAGATCCTGAGCGCTGACACCCTGACTGTGACTGTGGGACCCTCACAGGCTGCAGAAGGACTGGCCCTCTGGACACAGGACATACTGGGCAGGTGCTGAACTGCCTATTTCCCTGCAACAGCCAGAGAGGCCAGATGCCTTTAGACAGGCACCCTGAGGCAGCATGATGTCTTCAAGGCCACCCAGCTAACAGAAGGCAGAAAGTGAAAGCCGTGTCCAACTCTTTTTGACCCCATGGACTGTAGCCCACCAGGCTCCTCTTTCCACGGGATTCTCCAGGCAAGAATACTGGAATGGGTTTCCATGCCCTCCTCCAGGGGATCTTCCCAACCCAGGGATCAAACCTCAGTCTCCCGCATTTCAGGTAGGGGCTTTACCATCCGAGCCACCAGGGAAGCCCCCACAGATGGCAGAGCCAGGATTCAAATCCAGGGCTATGGAAACAGATCTCAGGGCCACCTTGCCACAGGCCAGCCAATCAGGCAATGGGGTTTCTGGCACGTGCTGCCCACAGGCAGAGAAGGTGATCAGTCTGAAGGTAGCTGCCTTAGAGCAGCATCCACTCCTACATCAACTCAGCCCAGCGACTCTGAACTTCAAATGCACTTTGTTTCCTCCTTGGAACTGTCAAGGGATGAGCACTGGCCTCCCCAGAGCAAACCTTCAGGATCTATGCCCTGAGAGAAGGCCAGAGGCACCAAGGTCGTCAAACGTGCTGCTGGAAAGGAAGCCAGTCCAGGGCCCTCTGTCCAGTATGCTCACACACTAGGGGCACTTGGAAGAGTGGAGTTAATTAAATGACCTAGGACTTTGAAATCTCGAATTTCTTCCCAAGTCATCCAAAGGGGATAAAGCCGCTGGGTGAGAACTCTTTCTGGGAAGTTCTTTTGGAGATGCAAGTGGTGGAGCTGGCGCCCTGGCACCTGTGCGGACGTGTCCGCCTGCCTGAAGGCCTCCTCCACCACTACCATCCTTCAGACTCTGGTCCCGACATGGCCAGTTGCTCCTTCTGTGGGCCATGTCTGCCCTCCAGGGAGAGGGCGCAAGGTGGAACACACAGGCGGCCTGGGCTCCATGCACCCCACGTGGGCTGCTCAGCCTCTCATATGGGTGCTCCCTTCCTGGACCAAACACAAGGCCTGAGGCTCCCCCGCAGGGGACACATGGAATGCCTCCGTCCCTGCCTCTCTGTGAGGCTCGAGTGAGACCGGAACATGTCACAGATTCACTCGCTGCGACACTGAACACCTTCATAAAGGCCTCTCCTCTCATTGGGCCCCAGAACTGGTCCCCAGTTCCCATCACCTCGCCTCCCTGGGGCCAATTCCTTGCTGCCACTTGGGAGACAGACTGCTGGTCCCCAGGAAAAGTAGACAGTACATGTCATTTCCTACTGTGGCCGGGTGTCTACCCCACAGGCCCTGACAAACTGTCCTGGGTTGGGAGCCCCAGGTCTGTTCTGAGATGGGCAATTTGGGCTGCCAGGAGGCCCTCCTGCTCCCCAGACTGGACACACGTGGGGACCCTGGGTGCCTCGTGATGCATAATTGTGTGTTTGCTTGTCCCAAGGGCACAGGTCCAAGCCCACCCAGAGGCCTCTCCTGAAAACAGCTGAATGAGCCCAGGACTTGGGCACAGCTGTGTTTGCTCCCCAGTGTCCAGGTCAAGGTCCCTGTCAACACCAAAGACCCCAGAAGACATGCTCACTCTGCAATGCTGGGCAGAGAGCTCCTGCAGGTTCCAGAACAAGGGGGTGAGGCTCAGCCCCGAGGCACCTGGACAGGGTCAGGACTTGCTGTCCACACTGGTTTTGTCCCTGCAGGGCACCTGGCAGGCCTGCCCACCCCCATCCCTGGACAGGAAGGACGCATGGCCCCCACTGAGCAGTGGCAGTCTCCCCATGACACCCCAACACGAAGTCAAAGGGCCAACAGCCCGATTCCCTCCCAAAAGCCAGTTGCGACCCATTGGGACCCCTGGTGTTCCCCAGATAGCCCTGTGCAGTCAACATAGGAGAGGGCTATGGCTGGGCCCAGGTCCATGGGGCATCAGTGGGTTCTCAAGGGCTGCCATCAGCAGCTCTGTGATCTTGACAAGGCCCCTTGCTGAGAAACCTGGGCCAACGGTGCCGCTCAGTGTTGCCGGCAACGGGAACAAGGCAGGTGCCATGAACCCAGCCCTGACTCCAGGAGCTGCTGGGGAAAGTGAGCACCGTCAAGGGCTGGTCAGGGCAACACTGGACCAGGCAGGGGTGGTGACTGGACACCTCACTTTCTGCAAAGCCCTGGAGTCTGGAATCGGGGCCCTCTGCATCCCCGGCCTTTCAGATCCCCCGTGAGAGGGTTAGCTGCACGGGACCTGGAGGTTCGGCGGCTAATCCAGGGCATGCTGCCCACACTCTGAGGGAAGAGTGGCCGTGGCAGCCATTCCCTTGTCATGGGGTGGGGGTGACCGTGAATAGCAAGTCAGCCTCTCCGATAGGGGGATTACCCAGGGCCGGGCCAGCCTGTCCTGGGCTCCCCCTGAGCCGTCCAGGCCCCCAAACCTCACACACACCATGCTCCTTTCATCTCCTCCAGGCCCACTGCATAATCAGATCCTGCCTCCTTCCTAATCCCTAATCTCTTTAAAACATGGATTAGGAAAATCTCATCTGGAAAATTAATTAATGTGTGAATTCAACAAATATTTACTGAGCATAGCACTTTGTTGAGTATTTATTTTTTACATAACCTGCATGATCCCCTCCCCCTTATTTTTGGCGGGTACAGGTTTTTGGCGGGTCCATTTCTGTATTTCACAGGTTTAACTGCCACTTTCAATAATATTATTCTCTAATTCAACTGTTAAGATCTACTTCTTGCACACGTGGTCGGCCACTGAAGCATGTATTACATCTCCAGATTTTAAGGGCAGACAGAGAACTTAATGGCCTAGTCACACAGCTGGGTGGGGGAGGTCGGGGCCCTTGGCGGACAGGGCCCCCTGCCCTGGGTGACCAGGCCCATAGTCCCAGGAAGTCCCCTAGGAGGGGGCTCACTGGATCCTCTTGATGAGTGCCCAGTGATTGTGTCTGCTGTCACCCCTCCGCTGGCACTGGGAGTTATTTTCAATGCCCCCGTTTCCCGTCCCCTGCCTGTCACTGGCTGTAGGTAAGTATACCCTCCGAGCACAGCCCCGCCCCCAGCCAGACAAAAGTGCGCTGGCCTCCTCTGTCCCCGAGAAAGGAAGCCGGCCTTTTCAGGGGCAGTGAATGGGGCCCCTCACTTAGGCTGCATTATACCCGGGCCTTCATTTCCCCTCTCCTCTTTCCTGCATTCAGGGGGGTTCTGACTTCAACTAATTCGATAACAATCCCGCCGGGCCTTCCCAGCTCCCAACTCGGGAGCACATTGTCTGGGGTGCAGCCTCCCCCCAGCTGGGGCCGCGCTCCAATTAGCCAACCGCTGGGCCTCTGTCCCTCCCCTCTCCTCCCTGCCGGCCGTCCATTTTTAACCACTTCCTTTTGAACTGGACTCCAGAGGGCCCTCGGGGAAGAGTGCAGTGACGGGTCGGCCGACCTGGGCTCGGGTCACACTCGTCTGAAACTGGAAGACTGGGCAGAAGCAGGCAGCCCCCACCGCACCCGCTCAACCCACACTGTCCTCGGGTGACTCGAGGGACTCCAGGCGGCCAATGCTCCTGCAGCGGCAGTGCTGTCTCGGGGCTACAGGGATCTTTGGGATCTCGGACGGCTTTGGTCCTGACGACCACGTCCCTCTGAAGTCTACACGTGACGTCTGTTACCCCCGAGCCAGTTTCTTCTGCTTGAGGAAAAAGCGTTCTCAGGCCTGCTGAGAGCCACATTCCCTCAGGTTTTCTCGGTTGTGGGTTCACCAAGCTCATGTACACACTCACGCACACACTCACACACAACAGGGTGCAGACAAGAGGGGTTTCGAAGAGCAGTCAACCCAGTCCTGATGTTTATGTCACTGGTTTTATCTTTGAATGAAAGATGTTGGAACTGGCTAAAGATGCCGACCCTGATGACTCTGATGACTCTGACTTGGGTTCTCAAAGTTGTCACCAACTAAACTGATCCTGGGTCCCCACCCTGCCTGCCCCAATCCTCCTGGGTCCCCACCCTGCATGCCCCAGTCCAGGCAGCCTCCTCTTGGTGTCCCGTGAGGATACCTGGCCGGTAGGTCTCAGGCACCAGCATCCACACAGGGACACAGGACCAGGTATGTGCCTGCACTGGCTCCTGCAACCCGCAGCACCTGCGAATCACACAGCCTGGGTGTTTGAGAGTCTGTGACAGGTTGCACTGTGCACCCCCCCCCCTTCTTATGCTGAAGCCCTAACCCTCAGCACCTCGTGATATGACCTGAGTGGAAATAGCACCTCACAGATGTAATCAGTTAAGATGAGGCCATACAAGGGCAGGTGGGCCTCTAACTGGATAAAACTGATGTCTTTCCAGAAAGAGACACAGACATGCCCACGCCCACAGGGAGAGCCCCACTGGACACAGGCAAAGATCTTGGGCTGATATGTGGATAAGCCAAAGACATATCCGGCCAACCGCCAAGGTCCGGAGAGAGGCCTGGGACAGATTCCACCTCCCTCCCCCAGAGGCTACATCCTTGAGGTCTCCAGCCTCCAGACTCTGAGAGTGAACATCTGGGTATGGCCACCCCAGCATTAGTACTTTGCAGGTGACTCTGGGTGCAGTAGAAGATTCTTCTAGTTTCTAGTATCCATTCGACCAATTTGTCGTTGTTGTTCAGTTGCTCAGTTGCACCCGACTACCTGCGACCTTCTAGACTGTAGCACACCAGGTTTCCCTGTCCTTCACTATCTCCCAGAGTTTGCTGAAACTCATCTCCAATCAATCGTTGACACCATCTTGTCCTCTGTCATCCCCTTCTTCTCTTACCTTCAATCCTTCCCAGCATCGGGGTCTTTTCCAATGAGTCAGCTCTTTGCATCAGGTGGCCAAAGCATTGAAGCTTCAGTTTCAGCATCAGCCCTTCCAATGAATATTCGGGTTGATTTCCCTTAGAATTGACTAGTTTGGTCTCCTTGTTGTCCAAGAGACTCTCAAGAGTCTTCTCCAGCACCACAGATTGAAAGTAATTCGCCCGATGTCTTCCTCTAAATTGGCCATTTTGCAAGCCTCCAGTGAGCGAGAGTTCACCAAAGCCACATTGGCAGGCATGTCGTGACTGTCGAAGTCCTCTTCGCGCACTAAATCCAGTGTCTGAGGATTTGGGTGGGACTGTCTGAGGGATGCCTCCTGAAGGCCCCTGCCCCCTCGCCCCTGTGACTTCCTGGAGAAGCATAGGAAACAAACCAGGATGCAGCTCTCTGCACCACTCAGGAGGGGGCCGGCAGGAAGTCTGGCTGCATTTGTTCCCATGTGTCTCTGTGGCTTCAAGGCTAGGGAACTCGTCAGGGATGAGAAGCCTGTCTAGGGGAGCAGAGCTCCTAGGAGGAGAGACCACGGCAGGGTGCTGGGGCAGGAGCCACCTGAGGGCCCCACGTTGACCCTTCAGTTCAGAAAATGTGCCAGCCTTGATTGTCACGGGGAACAGACTTAACAGGAATACGCAAAGTCGAAGGTTGCCACGTGGGGCTCACACGACTTGGCCTTTGTTTTAAAGGTATCGAAAATGTGGTGATAATGGTTTAATCACTAAGTGATGTCAAACTCTTGTGACCTCGTGGACTGTAGCCCACCAGGCTCCTCTGTCCATGGGATTCTCCAGGCAAGAATACTGGAGTGGATTGCCATTTCCTTCTCCAGGAGATCTTCCCGACCCAGGGATCAAACCTGCATCTCCTGCACTGCAGATGGATTCTTTACTACTGTGACACTGGGGAAGCCCTACTAGAGAGAGGGGGTTTGTGTCCTCCAGAGAGGCCTTCGAGAGGTCATGAAAACTCATGTGCACTTCAGCTCGTGGTGGAAAGACAGAAACGTTTCTACGGAAATTTCAACCACTAGGTTGTTGGGGGGAAGAATGTCCAGTGAAAAATTATCCACTCTTTCCCCCAAGATCCAGCAAAGAAACCTCTCCCCAGTGTTTCATTTCCCCACCTCTTAGGGTTGAAGTGACAGCTGGCTTCAGGACAATTCATTTCAACACTTGCTTAACAAGTGAAGAAACTGAGGGGTGGCTATTTGGGTCTCTGTCCACACTCTGGGCCCCCAGCCCCTGTGACACAAACATCTTAGTAACCTGTATATTGCCTCTCAGAAAGCCTCACGAATTTATCTGATGTTTAAAAGGAACCAACAAAGAAAGGCTGGAAGTGGCCATCCAAACCCCCGCCTGCTCAGTGTTAATGGGGGTGATCCTGCCCTGATAATGGTATGGCAGGTCCTGCCAGTCCTGGGGTTTCAAAGGCGCTTCCAGATAAAGGATCCAAGAACAGCCCTGATAACCGGGGTGCCAGGCAACCAGTGGGGCGGCCTTGCCAGCCTCTCCCCCAGTCTGCCGAATTCTCCCAGTGTCTCCCAGGGGTGTCCCACGTCTCTCCAAGTCTCCCCAAGTCTAGAACCCCTCAGCGTGAGACACGCCTCCATTTCCTGAAAACAAACCCCAGGCCGGGAGCAGGACTCTGATGTCTCAAAGGCCAGTTGCTCCATCAGTGACCTCAGCTGCTCTTCCCAAGAGTCAGTTTTGTCTTCTGTAAAATAGAGTGGAGGAACATCCCCCAGGAGGTGAAGTGCAGGGCCAGACAACACCCCCAGGGGAGCCACCTCAAAGGGCCATGCACCCTGAGAGAAACAGGGGCTGCTTGAGGGGGCGAAGCCTGCCCTTAAAGGTTACTGCCTCTGAGGACCGTGAGGGTCTCGAGTAGCTGGGTGGCTGCCCCAGGAAGTGTTCTCTCTGCCTGACACAGGGGCAGCTGCAAAGCTTTCTTGATCTCCAACCTCTGATCCAGGGGTGCAGGGCACTGGCAGGGGCCAGGGGGGCTTAGGATAGTCATATCCCAGGGGGCAGTGGGCCCCTCAGTGCCCTGCCTGGTGGGCATGTAATGTCTGTGGACCTGGGCAGGGACAGCTAAAGCAGGAAGCCAGAGGTGCTAGATCCGCTCTACGGGCTGGACCCCAGGCCTGCAAAGGAGGGACTCCTCTGGGTCTGTCAGCTCAGTAAAGGCAGAGGAAGGATGGGGTGAAGCGCTGACCTGCAGCAGGATGCTGCCCATCCCAGGGTGTCTGGCTGGAGAAGCTGCCTCCTCTGTCCAGGCTCAGAGGACCCACCCGGATGCTGGGAGTGGCCCAAGGACCATGCAGTCCTGGGTGGGGAGTGGGAGCCCCGTGTTCACAGCCTGCCCTGGGCCCACTGGCCCACTGTCTGGGGGACCCCATCCTTAATGTATTTTAGATTCCAAGGGGGATTAAATAAGGAGGTCAATCCTAGACAGACCCTCAAAATTTGGGGATTCTGGTGTCATCTGTGGGCTGTCAGTGGGTCATAGGTTCCTGAGGGGGCCTGTAGGGTCAGGGCCTCGCATGGACTGTACGTCTGTCTGAGTGAAGCAAGTGTGGGTGACGGCAGGGGCCCAGGCCTGAGAGAGCAGCACAGGAAACTAGCAACTCCACTGCCCTCGGTCCTGCGATGACCTTTGAGGGCCCGCTGCTCCGAGGGGCCATCCCTCACCTGTCCTCAGGGCTGACTCAGAAGCTCTGGTGATGACCAGTCCGAACCTCACCTACTGGATGTGCGGGACAGGCAGCAGAGGCTCTGGAAGCTTAGCTGGTCCAGCGATCTTTGGACAGGCAGGGCCCAGGCTGGGCTGCCCCCAGAATGTCTAAGTCAGTCCCTCTCAATCGGGCACTCATGTCCGCCATCCCCAGACGGGCTTTCAAGTCAGCAGCACTTGAGTCATCCCCACCAGAGCAGGCTTTACAGACGAGGGAAGTGCCTCTCCTGCAGGTCCAAGACAGCAGCAGTGGAGTCTGAAGACTTTTATCACAACGCAAATTGGATCCCTTTTCCATCTCCCTCCTCAAATGAAGGCAACAAGATTCATGCTTCCCAAGCAGCCTGCCCAGAGTCCTCACTCAGGCCCTCATCCCTGATGTCTTCCTCCTCTTCCTCTTATCCTTCCTCCTTCCCTTCCTCCTCTTCCATCCCCCCAACCTCTCATCCATCACTCACTCTCTCCCATCCACCACAGGGTCCGGACTGAAGTCCGTGGCAAACAGCTGCAGGCGGCATCTCCTGGTAGGGTGTTTGGAGCCAGTAAAAGGACAAGATGCTGGAGCCTCTGGGCAATCATCTCCTGGAGGATTTTCCTCCCAGAGCCACTGGTCAGGCTGGCCCAGGGCAGGACAAGCACCCCAACCTCCACTGCGTCTTCAGGGAGTCAGCACACTGTCAGGGAGACACGAGCTCATTCTTCAGATCCCAGGGGTGACCTCGTGGTCTCTCCTCAGTGCTGTGCCGTGCTTTGTTGCTCGGTCGTGTCCCACTCTTTGCGACCCTTGGACTGTCGCCCACCAGGCTCCTCTGCCCATGGAATTCTTCACGCAAGAATACTGAAGTGGGTTGCCATGCCGTCCCCCAGGGGATCGTCCCGACCCAGGAGTCAAACCTGAGTCTCCTGCATTGCAGGCAGATTCTGTACCAACTGAGCTACCAGGGAAGTTCAGTCTCTTCTTAATGTTGAGTCTAAAGTCAAGCTTTCGATAGAGGGCTTCAGTGGGCCCACAGAGACTCCAGCCACATCCAGGGCGACTTTGGCAGGTGAGCTGGGCCTGCCCTCTGCCTTGGCTCAGGTGCTGCCAAGAGTAACTCTGCTCCTGGGGGCCCCTGTTCTAGCATTCCTGGGGGGCCCCTGTTCCAACGCTCCTGTGGGGCCCCTGTTCCAGCACTCCCAGGGAGCCCCTGTTCCAGGGCTCCCGAGAGGCCCCTAGTTGTGCAGCTGAACAACAAAAGGGGACCCCTCAGAGCCTGGGCAGTCATTGCCGTGGGGTCCCTGCTGCAAAGACAGGGGAAGAGAGAAAGCCAAGGGGGCCTCTCTAGTTTAGGGGTGTCTGACACCCCAGGACCTACCACCTGTACCAAGGAGTTCCAGAGCTCAGCCCCCACTGACCCTGAGGACCTGAACCTCCAGTCTCCCGGGGTGGTGGGGAGAGAGGATATAGGGCTGCAGCCTGGACTCCTGAGGATGCCAGTCACCTCTGAAAGCTCAGACTTGAGACTGAAAGAAGGGTCACACGCTCCTTGGGTCCTGGGGTGCTTCACACACATGAAGCTCATTATGGTCCTTACACGAGCTGTTCCCATGCGACCCAAGTTCCAGGAGCCAAGGCAACTGGAACCTTCTAGAAATACTTTCCTGGGAAGGGCCTCTGCCCCAAAGCACCACCCATGTGGACCCTTATGGTATCCGGCATGGGAGAGACCTCTCTTCCCAGCTTCCTGCTGAGCTGGCCTGATGCCAGGAGGCTATCTGGGGTCTGTGGGGCAAACCTGTGAGCCGCTGCAAAGCTCAGAGGCCAGCCTGGAGGCTCCAGAGCTGCAGGCCACTTCATCAGCATCATTGTCACTTATGTCCAGCCTGCCACAGGCTTGGTCCACAAGGTTTTACTTTGGCCCTGAAGGAGGCCAGGGCAGGGGACATGGCCACCTTGCCTAGACTCGGCCACTGCAGGCCCCACCCTCTTTGGTGAGCGCCACCCCTCCCCAGAGCCACGCACAGCTCTGTCCCCATGGACCCGGAGGGGCCTCGGAGAACGAAGCAGCCGGGCGTCCTAATCCCTGTCCACCCCCGCCTGGCAGTGCTCTCCCAGGCCTCTGCTGCGCGCCAGGCTGAAAGGAAGGCTGATAAATGAGTCTGGAGGGAAACAAGGCTGCTTCTACTTGTAAAAGGTCATTGCGACTTTGTTCTGGGTGAGGGTTTATCTCCGCCGCCACAGGGACAGACAATGCCTCGGGCCTAAATGGCAGAAATCTTAGCTCTGCTCCTGAAATGGCTGTGCTGATAAGCCAGAATGGACTTGAGAGAGATCTGAATGGGCAAGGAGGGGATGGAGGTATTTCTGAACATGATTGAACAGGGACGACACAATGGGATGTGCAATTAGACTGGGCATTAGCCCAGGAGGCAGAGACGCAGCCTGAAAGCCAGACAAGGTACTTCCTACGGCCCACTGGGGGCTGGTGATCCCAGCCCCGCGCTGCCTGGCCAGGAAGAGGGGTGCGCAGCTGGGACAGAAGGGCAGGATGCGGCACACGCACACCCTGGGCACTGCCCGGGAGGCTGGCGCCTCTCTTCAAGCCACTGCCTGGAAACATGGCGTCATGTGTCGCAGGCAGCCAGGCACACAGGTGAGCAGCGACCAGCATGCTGACTCCTGAGTGACGACAGGGCATCCTCGACTCAGCATCTTCCCACCCCAAGGAGGAGACACCACCACCTACACCCAACGGCTGACTTGAAATATCACCTTTAGGCCATTTTGCTCTCTGTGCTCTAAACAATGTGAAGGCAGGCTGGGGCCACCACGCGCCAGAACGCTGACTCTGGCTGTTCCCATGGGGCCTCCTGCTGTGCGCCCGGGCTGACCTCTCACACACAAAGGGCGTCCTGGCCTGACTCGACCTCCATCAGAGCAAACCCAGCCACATCTCAGTGTCCTGTGGGCCCAAGAGAGCAGGGGAAGCACCATGCCAGCCCTGGACAGAGCAGGAGAGGACGTCCTGCAGGGGATCTCCGGCGGCTACTGCCCCTCGACGGGCGGGGAGCGGTTGGGTCACCCTGGTTTCTGGCTGAGCCGAAGTGGCCTGTGACATGATGAGAGCACATTCCTAACCTGGAGGTGACCAGCCCACAAAAATTCTCACCTCGAGAGAAGCTCTGATAAGCAGGCCTGGCGGGGAGGTCCACACCCTGTCCCATGACCCAGGGAGACCTTTTATGGCCTGCGAGGCCTGGGACGTTCATCTGACCAGCAGGGAGCGGGGGAGTGGATGACAGGCTTGCCAAGGCCGTGCTGGGGGTCCCCAGGAAGCTGCCTGGCCAGTAGCTGCCCGAGCTCAGAGGGGCTGCCCTCCAGCCTGTTATACTCTATGAAAGGCCACTGCTGGGAAAGTACTTGACATAATCTTTCCGTGTAAATGAGCGATGCTGCAGATGCCTCAGTCTCAGCAGGTGGATCCCACCACACGCTTCCTGAAGGCAGGGTCAGCCTGGAGAAGGCAGGGACATAAGCAGCCCAGGCCAAACCTGAGAGCCACCCTGGCTGGGCCGGCAGTGCAGGTGCAGAGAGAAAAGGCCAAGGGCTATGTCTGGACCACTCCCTGCCTTACTGGTCCCCATTCCCATGGAGGAGCTGAGGCCTGGACAGAGTGGTGAGGATAGAGTGCCCACATGGGCTGGGGGCTGCTCTAACTTCTGGGGAGGGGTTAGGGGGCTGCCCAGTCCGTGGTCTCAGCACGTGCTGTCTGCATGAACTGCAGAGTCAAGAGGTAGGGCTGGTACACCCGTGACGGATTCATGTCAATGTATGCCAAAAGCAATACAGTACTGTAAAGTAAAATAAAGTAAAAAAACAACAACAACAACAACAACAAAAACACCAAAAAAACAAAAAAAAGAGGCAGGGCTGAAGGAAGCTGCAGCTGCCTGAGGGTCCCTTGCCTGGTCTCTTGCTCCTGTGCCAAACTATTCTATGACCCTGCGGGACCCCCTTCCCTCTCTAGGGCTTGGACCTCCCACCTGCACAGTAAAGGTGAGAAATGATGATGTACCAAGGAATCTCCAGGCATGACATGGACAGTTGGTGTCTGGGCCCTCCCGCCAACTTTGACCATCACTGAAATCCCCTTGGGAGGGGGATCTTGTTGCTTGTCAGTTTCCAGGGGGCTACCCATCCAAAGAGAGCCATGCTAATGGCTAGCTGTATGGTGGGGGTGGGATCCTTCTGGAGCCCCTTCCCCAGCCTCTGTTGCTGCCCAAAGGTCCTTCTGGAGGACAGTGGGGCAGCCAGGCTGCTCCCAGCTCTGGGGTCCAGCGGTGGTGGGACACACAAGGTGAGTGGGGGGAGTGCAGGTAGATTCAAGTGAAGCCTCTTTCTCTGGGCTTCCACCCATAAATGGAGAGCTCCTAGTGCCCCCTCTTCCACTGCTAATTAGGATGCAGATTCCTGGGGACCCCCATCAGGACTTCTAATCCACTAGGTAAGGGTGGGGCTTCCCTGGTAGTTCAGACGGTAAAGAATCTGCCTGCAGTGTAAGAGACCTGGGTTTGATCCCTGGGTCGGGAAGAGCCCCTGGAGAAGGAAATGGCAAACCACTCCAGTATTCTCACTTGGAGAATTCCAGGGACAGAGGAGGCTGGTGGGCTACAGTCCATGGGGCTGCAAAGAGTCAGACATGACTGAGTGACTTAGACACACACACACACACACACACACACACACACAGAGGTAAGGGTGGGTCCCTGAACCTGCATTTGGAAGGTGCCTGAAGAATTGTCAACACAATCACTTGAGAACACTAGCTTCATGGGATCCAAGCCTGAGGCAAATGAGTGAAAAAAATTTTGTTTCGAATGGGGGGTGGAATCTGGGTTTTGTGCCTCATAGACTGATCTTCTGGGACGGGGTCCCCACAGCTCCTGCTTGAACTGAACACATCTCCCACCAGCCAGGCTCTTGGCACCCTGGGACCATCTCAGAATCCTGGCTCCAGCAAAGCTGAAAGCTGTCTCTGGGATCCGGAGAATTTCACAGTGGGGCACCCAGGGGCTGGGCATTAATGCCTGCCAGTGCCCAGTGCAGTCCATGGGGCTGGGGCATGGGATCTAGTCACAGAGAATGAGAATCACAAATCAGAAAGAGCCTGGCATGGCTGGCATGTGCATACAGCAGACTCCTATGAATGCCAGAGCTTCCCTCTTGCCCATGCTCCTGGCCTGGTCAGCCTGCCCCGCCTCACCAGTCCTGCCCAGCACAGAGACCCAGGTGCCTTTGCCATGATCCCTGAATATGTGACCCCACTTCCCTTAAGGATAAAAGAGAAAGGAGGGGGAACGGGGATGAGGAGACAGAGCGCCAGCAGGAAGGGTGAGCCTGGGTCCCGCGCGAAGACGCCATCCCCCCCATCTTCCCTCCTCTCTCTTCCTTCTGACAACCTGAGGCTAGTCCACATCTCTGGTTCACAAGCAGCCATTCTGGGGTGAGGATGGGCTTGCTGTCACTGGTGTGTATATGTGTGCGTGTGTGCGTGTGTGTGTGCATGTATGTGAGAGAGAGAGATGAGGATGGTAAAATACCATTTAAGAAGTTGGTATTCATGGACGTCTCTCGAATATGAAAAGAAAATATTTATTTCCTTTTTCGCTTGTGAATCAGAAAGCTCTATTTAAAGAAAGCAGCCTCTGCTGGACTGTGGCTGAGTTATTACCCCTTAAGGAAATAAAGAAGAGCTACCAGGGAGGTATTCTTAGTCATTTGTCCTTTTTCCGAAAATTCCTTATATACCCGCGCCTCGGAGCTGGGCCGAAGATAGTGCAGGGTTCCGTGGCATTCTTGGGCTAAAAACGTCTGGACCTGATGTCATGGTGCTTGGGAGAGATGGCAGAGGAGCTGCGCTGGGAGCGGTTCCTGGGGAAGCGAGATGGCGCAGGCCTCTGTGTCCCCCACCCCTCTGCCCCAGCGCTCCCAGGCCACCTCCCACTCGGCCCTGTTCCCACAGGATGGCCCCGTTGTCAAATCCAGGTTCTTATCTGACTGCCCAAGAAGAGGTCCTCAGATCTGTTAACCATCCAGGTGTTGTTCCCATGGTGTGAACGTTCATTGAGCTGTGACTTAAGACTGGACGCTTTTTCAATATATGTGATGCCTCCTAAACACGTTCAGAAAATCACTATGGAAAGAGAAAAGCCCTGTCATGTTTCTAGGCCTAAAATAAACCCCAGACAGCGCAGAAGCAGAGTCAGTGTCGGGGGTGAATTAGCCGGCCGGGCAGAGGAGGGCAGAGTACAGACAGCCTCCGGGCTCGCGGTCCCTGGGGGGTGAGATGCACCCGGGAAGGTCCCAGTGTGCGTTCTGGTGCGTTCTGGTGTCCTTCAGGCAAGGACAGGGACCAAGAATACCACGCCTGTGAGTGAGGCCGTTGTACTAGCAGGAGGCTCAGTCTTTGGAGCTGAAACCAGTCCTAGCCTCCTGTGCCAGCCTAGCCACAGTACTTTCCCTCATGGCTGGAATTCCAAGAGTAAACACAATACGATGGCCTAAGAGTGAAATACAAAGGAGAAAGGTGCGCCCCTACCCCCGGCCGTGTCAGCAAGAGCACACTGTGACAGCTTTAGGGTGAAGGATGCACAGAAAATGCTGGAGTGTGGTTCCTGCAGGGAACGCGTGTGGAAGAATGTGGACATGTGTGTGTGCGTCACAGAGCATGGCCGCCTGCACTCGGCCTCAGGGTGCCTCTGGGACATGCCAGTCCTTGCAGGAGCATCGCCTGTTGAAGTGTCAGGTTACCCTCAGCGACCCACGGCAAATCGGCCCCCTCACCTGGACCCCCCCAGTGGAGATTTCACAGCGGGAGAGGGGTGGTGGTCCTCTTGGAAACCTCTGCTCCGTCAGTGCTCCTAGCTGTCCCCTCCTGCCACGGCCCCTAACACAGATGCTGCAGGCCTGAAAGGATCCCCTTGTCTCTCTTTCCAGACTGGCTTCTCTCACCCGCAAGGCACAGTCTAAGTTCCTGGGAGTTTTCACAAACCCAGGGAGGACTGTTGGAACTTCTGGTGCAAAAACTAAGACCGTCCCGGATAGACACATATGGCTGGTCCCTTCTTCTGGCCAAAGCCTGGCGTCTCTGGGGGTGGGGTCTGGGCACCTGTATTTCTGATGCTCCAGGGGTTTTGGTATGAGACCCATTGACAGAGATCTCTGCTCTCAGGTTTCAGATGCCCTGGAAACACCTGAGGGACAGTCCTGACCTTCAAGTACCAGCTGTCACATTTTTCTCTGCAAACTTGGCGGCCAGCTGTTGTTCAGTCAGGACCTCCCCCTCCTCCCAGGCTAGGTGAACCTCCTCTTGGAGTCACCTGGAATGCCAGAAGGGGCTGCTGGGCCCAGCTTTCTTCTCTCGCTGCTCTGGGGCTGTGGGTCCATCCACGGGGGTGGTCAGGGCTGAAAGTGCCCAGATCCTGAGGCTGCTGACGATTCTGGGGTGCAGAGGAGGTTGTCCATTGGCTGAGCAGCAGCTCCGCTTCCACAGGGGCTGCTGGTGATGAAACATCTGCGTGTCCAGACTTGCTGCTGGCCACTGCTGGTGTTTCTCCTGGAAGATGGACATTTCCTTCCTGAATCCTGGGGAATGGCAGTTCTGGCTGTGGTGATGCTCGTGGCCTTGTCCCTCTGGAGGCCAGACAGGAGCCCACAGCACTGGGAGGTGAAGGCAGAAGGGGGCAGAGCGCCGGGATGTCAATGCAGGGGGCATGGTGCTGGGAAGCTCATGCTTCTGGGGCCACCAGAGGCATCCAGTTCGTCTAGGCAATGAATCAAGCACACACATTTGTCTCTAGGTGGCCGGGTTTCTTGTTAGGTCATTACATAGCAGTAACTAGACGGGCTTGAAGCCCAGTCCCAGGAGCCTCAGGAACTCTGTCCCAGGGGGAGGTGGGTGCTCCACTGTAGCAGGAGTATTGACTTGATGGCCTGAGGGACAGGGAGCCAGGGGGTGATTGTGAGTCCATGCTGGCATCTGTGGCCAGCTCAGCAGGAAAGAGGACAGGGTCCTTGAGGCCAGAGTGTGGGGGTGTAGGTGCAGAAGAAAGAAGAGGAGGCCTATTCTCCACGGAGATCAGGGGCTCAGGCTGGGGCCACATGGTTGCAGTCTTGGGGTGCCCACCTGGCCCCCAGCCAGGCTTGGGCAGGTGTCAGGGGCCGGGCACAGAGGCCAGATCCCCAAGAACACCTGCCCCTCTATCTGTCTCAGTGAATGTGGCCTCAGCCCTTAAACCTGGAAAAGCATCCTGGGTCCTCGGCTCTCCATACCACAAGTTTATGCATGTGTCGCGAGCCTTGGGAAACGCCACCATATTCTGTCCTTGAGATGTTAGAGGCCGAGCTCCCACTGCGTTGACACCTTGAGTCGCAGTGAACAGACACCCCACTGGGCTTCATCGTCTTCCTGCCACTTTGGACCAAAAATAGACCTTAGCTCCTCCTTAATTTAAGGACACATGGCCCCAGCTTGGAAGAGGAAGCATTATTTTTTCTAAAAGTATATATATGTAGGGGGACCAGTGGGCACAAGCAGAGCTCACTTCCTCAACCCCATGCCGTTCTTCAAGGTCAGGGGTTCTGGATCATCACTCAGTCTCACATTCACAACAGTGTCTCAGAATCTAAGCATGCAGAGCTGCGTAGCCCTGGCCTGGAACATCCCTACCCGGCATTTCTGGGTGTTCTGGCAGCCCGTAGTCTGCAGGGGTGGCCGGCAGGTCCTGCCCTCACCAGAGCCGTCCAGGGAGAGTGGAGACCCCAGAAGCGCCGGCTTGGGGACCGACCACATGACTGTAGCACTGGAGACATAGGCAGCCTTTCCCCGGCAACTCTGGAGCTTCCCACAGTCCCTGGGCCAGACACAGACGTTTGTTGATTGAGCAAATGAACATGTGTATTAATATTCAGGAACCACGGCCAAAAGGATGAGGTAATCCACTTGAGTAAATTCTTCAGATAATTGAAACCCCATCAATTCACGTTAACATTTTCCACTAGCTCCTTAAACAGAGGCAGACGTGTTTTTTTTTTTTCTTTTTTTGACAGACGTTGCCTGAGTGTCGGTTACAGGCTAGGCAGCACACTGGGCACCAGAGAGCCCGCCTTTCTGGGGGAGACAAGCAGAGTGGGGCACTTTCAGTGTGCAAATGGCTCCCATGCTTCCCCTTAGGGGCCTGTGTGGCCGTCCCAACCCGAGCACAGCTGTGGGGCCCTGCCTCGGGGCAAGTGGCACCTCCGAGGAGCGGGTTCCACAGCCGGCTCCCTCGGGCCTGCCACTCTCAGCCATCTCTTAATTAGCAAAATAAATAGCACGATGATAAATGTCATGATTTACTCAACAAATGATCAAAATCATTGTTTTTCAGACCCCGGGGCAATAGAATGCAATCACAAGGTGATTTATTCTGGGAGGGTGAGTGGTGGCTGCGTCAGCGGGCAGGCTGTGTCTGGAGGGGAGGTGCTGAGAGTCCCGGGCAGGGGACAGACACCTCCCTTTGAGATGGAGCCTGGGGAGCCATGTTCCACGCACCCCCACCCTCCTGTCTGTGTCCAAGGACACGGCTGCCAAGTCCGGGTGCATGGAGAGCAGAGCTGTACTTTTTCCCCAAAATGAGGAACTCACTTCCGGCCTCCCCCAGAACACCCAGGGTCAGGGTCGGGGGAATGTTTAGAATCATCGAATATTCCCGACGTCAATGTGAAGACAAAGCAGGTGAACAGTAGGAGGATACCCAGCCACGGGGCTAACCCATGCCTTCCTGTTTCGCTTAAGTAAAATTCCTGCACAAGCCAGGATGCTCCTGCTACCTTGACCCTGAAAGGCGCGAGGTCATCCATGCCACCCCAGCAAGGACAGAAATGATTTTGTCAGAAGGGTCGAGTCACCAGAAACCTCACCACAGAAAGAAAATGACATGGGACCCTTGGATTTCAGTTAAATGAAATGGTCCAGAACAGGAATTCTGTTCTCCCAGTAGAAAGAAAATTGTTTCAGTGAAGTCTCCAGATGACGGTAAGAATCATCCGTCTGACCTTGATTTTGAGCCAGTCCCCCGAGGGACACCCGCCCCGTGTCTGCAAGGGGATCTCCCTAGATCCTCCTCCCCTGCTGCACCTCCAGACCAGACCCCGTGGGAGCAACCATGCTCTGAGCCAGGCTAAGACACAAGCACCACCCACTGCCCCTCGGAATCCAGAACCATCGGGCTCCTTCTCGGAGCTGCTTTGCCATCTTTGCTAGAAGATGGTCTGTCCATCCTCAGGGACTCAGTGCCATGTAAACTGTAGTCACATCGAGTCACACTGACTGACAGAGCTCCAGTACTGCGGTGACACTGAGTAACGACACACACAGCCTTCAGGACTGGACCGTGGGCCTGCAGGTGCTGTCCCGGGGTCCTGCCGCAACAGGCCTCAGTCTGTCTGGCGTCCCCAGCCAGGATGCTCAGACACTGATGCTCCCCTAGTGATCGTCTTTGTTCCCAACCCTGCATGGGGCCAAGCAGACCACAGGCCCGGGGCAGGCATTTGCAGGGTGCAAGGACACAGTCAGCAGCCTCACTCGGGACTCAGGGCTCCTCTGGAGGCCCCTCTGCTGTCCCGAGCCACAGAAAGGTCTAGATTCTGGAGCCTGGGTTCTCCACTCCTGGTCTGGGCCCTGTTTGCAGCAGAGTGAAGGCGAGGGCCATGCCTGCCCTTCAAGGGCAGTGAAGCCCACTGACAGACACTGTCACTGGGAGGAGGATGCAGGAACCAAGTGCCACTGCAGTCTCCTGCTTGGGGACGTAAGTGAGGCTATTTGACTTCCACCCAGAGATCCAGGGAGCTAGAAAGAAACCACTTCAACCTCATGATTTATTTCAGGCCAAAGCAGGTTCACCATGGGTTTCGGGATGCCTGATTCTGCTCTTCGGGCTTGACCATGACTACGGCGACACCAACAGCTGCTCATGACTGTGTTGGAGGGGACAGGACAGGAGGCCAGGAAACCCAGAGATGGCCCCAGCACAGGCGGTCAGGCCTGAACTCGCCAAGGAGACAAGGTCAGGCAAGTCACACAGTGCATCTGGAACATGACGTGAGGACGTGGACGCAGAGCAAATACCTGCCAGGGCCGGCAGGAAAGGTGGCAGTCAGGTCTCGGCCCCGGAATCAGGCGCTGCCCAGGGTGGGGCGGGAGGCACCTTGGAGGGGAGCGATCCCGCACGTACACGGAGGACAAATAATATCACCAAGTCAACAGGCGCCGGGTAGATAACAGCATGGCCTGTACCAGGCCCGGCACCCAGGGTGGCCGTGATACGGGCCGTTTCTTTAAAATTAGAGCAAACAGAAGCCTGCATCTGAGCCAACAAGAATCAGGTCACTTCAAGATCACCCATCACGCTACAGGCAGGGTTCGTTCACCCTCCAACATCTGAAGCTGTCTCCCAATTCAGTAGTCCAGGCCCTTCTGAGCACATCACACAAACCCCTAAATTCCTCCTGAAAATAGCCAGGTGGGAAGTCCAGGACAGGCCATCCTACAGCCCAAGACACTTACGAGTCTCATCACGTGAACACACTCTTCTCGGCCCGGCGAGGGCCACCCTGTGGATCTCTGAAGAGCATAAGAGGGCCTCACCTCCCAACTCCTCACTTTGCTCCCTCCCTCCTGTTCTGCAGGTGACCCGACCTTGACAGCCACACACACGGAGTCAGCCACCTGGGAACAGCAAGGGGACAGATAGGCCGGTTCACACAGTGCAACTGTGGCCTCCACCACTCAGCTGTGGTGAATCCTGGCATGCCTACTCCTTCATCCATCTGGTCAACCCACTGCCGCTCTAAACCTTCAAAGCCATCCATGGAGCTTGGGCTGTCGGCTGGCACCTGGTAGGGGGCTTCTGTGTCCCCTGATGTCCATACCTCATGTGCTACCACAAACCCGCCTACAGGAGAATCAGGGCATCCAGCATTTGGGGCACCCCCATATCCTCCCTTGTGAAGGGAATGGGGGTCACAGGTCTGTAGTACTACCCCCAGCACATGACTAAGCCAGACTCTGTGAGACGCTTTCAGAGGGTTTCAAAAGCTGATGGACCGGACCGAGGGAGATGTTCAGGGCTGCTGAGGGTCCCCTGAGGGATGCTCAAGGGTCATGCACTGTGTACCCCGAGTCTTCAGGGAACAGTGATGTCCCCAAGAGCAGCCTTCTAGATGGTAAAGACTCGTCAGAGGGCAAAGATAGCCCCTCTCTGACCACAGACCCTGAGAGACACACAGCATGGGAACTTTTCCAAAGCCAACGAGCAGCTGGGGGAGTCAGCTCCGCCCTGAGCCCCACCATCCTGAACCACTGGCAGGGGACACAGCTGCCGGCCACACAGGGCCCTCTTCTCTCCTTGGATGGCTCTCCCCTTCCTAGCTCGGACCACCATCCAAGCACTTTTGGAAGTGGTGAAACACCCAGGAGGAATCTGGGTTGGCACTTGCATTTTCCGTCCAGGCAGGGTCCCTGACCAAAATACCACTGCACACGGGCTCTGTGGGGCCTGCAGAGAGGCCAGGACCAGAGGGGAGTGTGTGTTCGTGGGGGCCTGGTCCTTAGGAGACCACCTTGAAAGCCCCCTGAACTGGGGCCCAGTGTCCCTCTTGGCGAGAGCAGGACGCTTCCAGAGGAAGGGCCCTTTCATGGCTGTTAACCCCCACCCCCCACCTAAGCAGCCTCCCTCTCCAGGTCACACACAGCCTCCAGGACTGCCGAGCCAGGCCTGGATCATCAGGGAAATCAAAACCACAAGACTCTCCTCTCTGGCCCTGCTAGTCTGAGAAGCGGGAGCTCCTCTTAAGGAGCCGGCTGACCCGGGCAGAACCAAAGTGGGGCCCAGGGCATGGATGCACCTGGGGCATCTGGGGCAGTGTGGCCGCCAGACATGTGCTGCTCTGCCGGGAGTTGGGCCCCCATCTGAGGACTTTCCCGGGAGCAGAGAACTTGTTCTGGGAGACTCCCATTGATCCCCAAAGTCCTGCCGAGATGGCAGCCTTAACACCTAAGATCCAGACGGGAAGCTTGAGGGGTTTAAGACATGAGCTCATTAAAGACACATTTCCGGGAAGAGAGCGGGTGCGGCGGACGGGGCCGCCCAGCGTCCACTAGTCCTCTGGTGTTTTTGGAGTCGCGTCATGCAAGCCGCAGGATAAAATAAGCCTGGGAAATTCAGCACTCTCTGCGACCCAGCCTCCCGCCTCAGGCAGCACCATCAACCTGACTTTATAAATAGATGGACCGCAAGACAAACGGCCGCCATCAATCACACGCGCGAGGCAGAGCTCACCTCCCATCCGAAGTCCGCCTCATTCAGCGTGGCCCGGGGCGCCACCATGTACGGGCCGAACCGCTCCCCCACCTCCATCTTCTTCTTGGCCCAGATGCCCAGGCCGGCGCCGGGAATGGAGGACTCACGGAGCTCGAAGCCCGGGGGGATGCGGATGTCCTCGGGGATGTAGACTGGGGCCTCATATGGCGAGCCTTCCTTGGGCGTGGGGAAGGGGGACGGTGGCCCCATGGGGATGGGGGACATGATGCTGTCCTCAGTCTCGTCCTCCGCACTCTCGCCCGCCAGCAGGTCGGGGTCCGGCCCGTACATGTTATTTACAATGTCGCCGTCACCTGGAGAAGACAACACACAGTCAGCCTGTGCAGCTCTGCTTCCCGGGCCCCGAGTTTGGGGACCGGCCGGGACAGGGGACAGAAGAGAAACTGCCTGGGAGGTGCGGCCTCTGCTAGGGGCTCCCAGGGGGAGGTTCCAGCAACACTTGGGGAACAATGTGGGTCAGCAGAGTTCTCCCCAGACTCCCAAAGCCCCTGGCAATGGCTGAGGACACACTGGCCCATTCTGCATTAAGGCAGGAGGGACGCCCCTGCTCCATGGGATGGGGGTAGTGGGGAACGCAGACACTCTAAGAGGCTCCACTCTGGGGGGTTGGTGATGAGGCATTCATTCTGAAACCAGTTTGTGTCTGCAGCCTTGGAATTAGGGAATGGGGCAAGTCCCAAGATCTCAGGGGGACTCAGAACTTGAGCTGTGTGAAATTTGGGCTGCTCTGGGAGGGAGGTGGGGTGGGGGTGCGCTGGGGCTGGGGAGGGTTCCTAGAAGTCCCCTGACTGCTTAAAGGNTAGGGAATGGGGCAAGTCCCAAGATCTCAGGGGGACTCAGAACTTGAGCTGTGTGAAATTTGGGCTGCTCTGGGAGGGAGGTGGGGTGGGGGTGCGCTGGGGCTGGGGAGGGTTCCTAGAAGTCCCCTGACTGCTTAAAGGGGCAGATTAGGACAGAGGCCTGCTGAGTCATGAACTCTGGAGCCCTGGGGGCTCCCAGATGACGGGACTGAGCAAAAGGGTCTCCAGCTTGTCTGTCCAGTGTGGCCCTTTCTTTGGGGTCTAACCTAAGAGGCAGTTGTCCCCAAAACAGTGCCGCCTAGAAGTTCACCTGAGGGTGGCCCTGAGGCACATGAAGAGTGGGCACGGCGAGGGGACAGGGGGAGCGAACTGGTCAAACAGCCAGAAAAACCAGCTTCACTCCTGGCATCAACCTTAGAGTGACAAACAGGGAGGCCGAGGGTGAGGATCCCACCAGTGTTTACCCCCAGGCTCCCCAAGGGGAGCAACACATGAGAGGATCAACAAGCGCGATCCAGACTCACAACAGGCTGTTCATATTAATATAGATGAAGAAGATCGACCTCACAGGGGCAATGCAGGCGAGCCTCGCGAGTGTCACACCGAGTGAAGGAGGCCGGACGCAAAAGGCCACAAGTCCTAAGATTTCATTTATACCAAATGTGCGGACAAAAGGCAAACCCATAGAGACAGGACACACGAGGAGGGGTGGCGGGTGACTGGTTGGTGGGCCCGGGGTCTCCTTCGGGAGATGAAAATGTTTTGGAACCAGACACAGGTGGTGAGCGTGCCCCTGAATTGTACACTTTAAAATGGTCCATTTTCACGTGAGGTGGATCTCACTCGTAAGATTAAAAAACTCAGAGAAGAGAGATAGGAGGAGGGGGCTGTGGGTGGGAGGCGTGGCAGGCTAGCTGCTCCCCGCTCGGAGCCTGATGACCTCTGATCTGGATGCTCCCGCCCTCCTCTGGGACTTGAAAACCTCAGACAGGGACCCAAACACTGTGGTCACCCTGGCTCTCATCTCATGGCCGCTCCCCGTTCCCTGACATTGGAGGGTGGAAGGGACATCTCCAGAGAGATGGGAACTTCGGGGTCCTCATGTGGACTCAAGCTGATGCACGGGAGAAGTAGCAAAATGTTTCTTTTCAAAAGAAACTGAAGTCTTAAAAAATGATGGGGACAACATTTATTTAATTTAGCAGCGTTCACAGAAGTAATTATTATGTTTTAAGTGGCCAACAGTTCCTTTTTAACTGACTCGTAGGATCCTTTCAAAAATGCAACAACAGAATGGCAGCTGGTGCACACCCATCCCAAGGACCCAAGACTGCTGAGGATGGAAAGACCACCCCCAGCCCTTCCTGGGGTGCATACACCAAGGTGAATTGGGAAGAGTAATTAACATGCCACCTTATTATGTGACCTGGTGACTGCACAGAGCACCAGCAGACTTGTGTAGGATACCCCCCCACCCAGGGTGGCCTTTGCGTCCGGCTGGAGAGCATCCCAGCACCTCGTGTGAAGGCACTGGGCAAAAAGAAGGACCTGTTCTTATCCGTGCACGTCCATCTCAGGGCTCTTTTTTGGTTTTTTCTGGGTGGTTTTTCTTTTTTTCTGTTTGAATTCTACTTCCCCAAACTCCTCACCTACTGGAGGAAAATCAACGCTTGAAGGGCATGTTTAATTTACTGGCCGAGCAAACAGCTTAGGAGAGAAGGCGGTGTTTCCTGCTGATTAAAGGAAAGCTGTGCATTGCCCGCCTCCCACCCTCTGCGGTCACTGGGGTTAAGTGATTGCCTGGAGCCACCAGGAAAGCCCAGGTCTCGTTCGGCTGCCCCATGGCCGGTGGGGATGGTGGGGAGGCTCTTTTTTTTGGACATGGCTGAGAGGAGGTCTAAGGGTGCAGAGAAAACACCTGGAGAATAGGAGATGAACTAAACAGCCCCCGAGGCCCCTCAGGAAGCAGAAGGCTGCCCGCACGCTGCTGAAGCCTGTGTAGGACGAGCACAGACTGTCCTCTCCTGAGGTCCCTGAGCAGCAGGGAGGCTGGATGGAAAGGTCCAGAGCCCCGGCCAGGCTGCCCTCAGGACCACCAGACCCTGGTGGTCGAGGAGCCCCTCGGCCCCCAGCTGGCAGGTGTTTCCAGGGAGGGGGTGTCATTGCCCCTGGGCCCTGCCCCCTGCTACCCAGGCCTCTGACCACTGGCACATTCCCAGCCCACGCTCTTTGGAAGGGCTGGAGGCAGTGCCAAGAGCAGGAGCTTTTTACGATCTTGGCATCTAGGCCGGCCACAGCATGTTATTCACTCGTCAGGGGACCGAGGTCCTTCACTGGAATTTTGCGGTTGTTTTAGGCTCAGGGTTCATGACTGAGTCCATCATTCCCAAAATTTCTCCCGGGAGATCAACCCAAATAATAAAAGCAGAGAGGAGAGGAGAGGAGAGCAGAAGGTGTAGGCAGTGACAGGAAGAAGAGGAGAGCCACAGAGGACCGACAGCCACAGCGGTGAAGTCACAAAGCACCTGCCTTGGGGCAGGGTCCCAGCCAGGGAGCCGGGCTCTGGGCAAACTTCACGCTGAAACCCAGTTTGGAGCTCGTCTGCCCCTCACCCAGATCCCTGAGGACACTCCTCCCCACCCAGAAGCCCCATCCAAATACCAAGCCAAGCCCAGGATTTTAGGTCTGGAGAAAGAGGAGGCCCCCCAGTGAGCAAGACTGTGCCTGACTGGCCAGGGCAGAGGGTCCTTCCTGTACCATCCCCACGGGGCTGATGACCCTATCCTGGCCAAACAAGCAGCATCCCAAGTTGGGGGTGATTAGGGTGAAAAGACCCTCGGCCCTTCCCCGATTCTGTAGCTCCAGGCTGGTCATAACCCGGGAATCAGCAGATTTAAGCCTTGACCTGCGGCCAGGGGGAGCAGGAGGGGGGCTTCTCTGAGTCAACATGAGGGGGTGTTTTGTTCTGGCTCCTCCTTCACTGAATGGCAGGGTTTGGAGGAGAAGCCCTGAAACCACACAGGGCGCTGGGAGGCTGTGGGCTGGCCCCCGAGCCGGGAGTGAGAGAATGTGTGTGCGAGTGCATACATGTGAGCACATGTGAGTGTGTATATGTGTGACAGCAGTTATGTGTGTTGAGCATGTGAAAGGAGGCAATGAATCCTGAGCAGCAGGCCCGAGGCCACCTCACCCAGCGCCCTGCCTTTGCATGGTCTTGTGGGTAGAAAGAGCATGGCTGCTTCCGCCCAGAGACCCCGAGAAGAAGGGAGGAGAAAGCCCCTCTGTGGGGGCCCCATCTCCTTCCAGCACGAGGCAGTCCCCACCACAGGCTGGGAGGTTCCCGGGGTCACCCTGCTGCAGCCTGCTGAGAGGCCAGGTGTCACGTGTTTCTCAGGAGAGTGGCCGTTATTAGAAGATGCTTCTTGAAAACCCAGGAGCTCCCTCCAGTGCAGGAGTGAGCTAAGACCCCACCTTTAAGTGGTTCACTGAGGGATACAGACTCCTGGAGGTGAGTGGGGACTAAAGGCAATCAATCGATCTACCCCAATCTGGAGTTTCCTGGAGGCTCTTTGGGTCACCTTGGACCCTGAAATCTGACAGAGGTGTCCACGTGGTATCTCAGGAGGTGGGGGTAAGCAGGGAGGCCAGTCCTGAACAGCAAGTGCAGATCAGGGCCCTGAAACTATCCTAGCCTATCCTCCTGACCCCCAGGACATGGGGTCACGTCGCTCTTCTCCAGAGCCAAGGAGCATAGAGCAGAAGGACCCACACCCCAGCAACAAGCTCCCTCCACCCAGGCACCTAGGCCAGGCCTGTCCTGGGGCACCAGGGCCCGGATCCCAGCTCCCAGCCTGGCAGGCTGCACCCCAACACTGCCCTGGTCCAGGAGGACCTTCTCATCTGGGGTATGCTCACACCACCCCATAGCCACCAGAACAGAGGAAGCCATCCGGGCCTGGCCATGAGCTCTGCCCACACTGGCCAGGCCTCACCCCACAAGTGCCATGGAGCTTCGTCCCTTCTCACATGCTGTGAGACCCTCCTTTCTGCACCCAAAAGAGAAACACCCTCCACACAAACAGTAAGCACAGGGAACACTTTGGGGTAAAACTGAAAATGCACCCAGGTCTGGATTTCCTTTCTGGTTCAATTGTGTCTCACCCTCATCTCTTAGAAGTGGGTGTGTGAACATCACAGGAGGGCAGACTGGCTGCAGAGGCTCCAGCGTGGTGCCCTGAGGGCCCGGCTTGTGGAATGAGGCAGCTTGGCTAGTGGGCCCGAGCACCACTCCCCACAGAGCTTGCCCATCCAGCATTGATCTTGGGGTCGGTGGGTAAAAAGCAAATTGTCTTCAGCCAACTTGATCCTGACTGGGATCAAGAGGCGCCACTGCCCCCACACAGGACAGAAGAGATCCTTACACAAGCAGGGAAAGGAGACCCTGAGACCCGGAACTCGGTCAGCTCACGGAGCCCTAACGGGGAGGACAGTCCGCAGCCGGCAGACTCCACCCAGGCCCCACGCGGTCACTGCACTGTCAGTCCTCAGCCTTCACTGCTCCCTGTGGACCTGGGTCGCTTGGCCCTGCCCAGTGGGACAAAGCAGGCCAGGCAGCCACCTGCCTCCTGCTTGCAGCCTGAGGTCCTTCCTGCCCTGTGCCACCAGCCAGTCACCCCACAGACCCCAGCCCAGGAGGCCCTCTGTCACCCCACAGACCCCAGGTCTGGAGGCCCATGGTCACTCCAAACACCCTAGTCCCTGAAGCCCCGCCCCTTCTCAGGCCTCAGAGCTGCCTCCTGGGTTCATCCTCAGAGGAGGACCTTGTGGCCTGGCCTGGGCTGGCCCCTCTGCCATCAGCCAGCCACCCTGAAAGTGGCCAGGTCCACAGAGCTGACCCCTTCTACACGTATATTAGAATAACCACACTCTCCCTGGGCAGCAAGGTGACACATGCTGGGGGGTGGTGTGATGGCCAGGCCCAGGCTCTGGGCTCCCCCAAAGCTCCTGGCACTCCACTCTCTTTCCAAGAACACATCTGGGGCTGAAGTTTGTTAGCGACTTCTTCCTCAGCCAGGGACACACCCAGGTCAGGTCAGGCCCACTCATACACTTTGCAAGGTGCCCCATTCCTGGAGCCCCACCAGGCATAGCACAGACCCTGGGCTGGGAGCTTCCAGCAGTGCTGCACCCCATGACCTTTGAACCAGACAAATCCAAAGAGCACCTCTTGGAAGTTCGGGAGTCTCCCCACCAGCCTGCACACTGGCAAAGACCTAACCTGGGTCCCATGGCACTGGGCACAAGGACGTGTGGGGACTGGTTGTTGAAAGTGTTAGCTGCTCAGTTGTGTCCGACTCTTTGTGACCCCATGGACTGACTGTAATTCACCAGGCTTCTCTGTTTACAGGATTTCTCAGACAAGAATACTAGAATGGGTTGCCATTCCCTTCTCCACAGGATTGAACCCTGGTCTCTTGCATTGTGGGCAAATTCTTTACTGTCTGAGCCACTGGGGGACTGGCTGCTGAGGGACTTCTTGTGTCACACAGAGTGAGGTTGAAGGTAAATGAACTGAACTAGAAACTAACTGCAGGTGTAGCCCCTTGTGTGAAGGAGCCCAGGTACATTTAGGAGACAGTGACAGACCCCAAATGTCACTGGAGATAGGACCATATGCCATGGTGTCCAGTGAGAGGTCAGGACAAGGGTTCCAGGGAGCTCTGCACCCAGAGCTGCCCAAGGGACACAGACCGGCTGGGATGGCCCCAGAGCGCTGCTGGAAAGGACAAGTCTGTCCTTTCAGTCTGAAAGGCAAGTCACTGGCAGCGGGGGACACGCCCTCTGAACATCTACACTGCCTATTGACACCAGGGTACAGAGCAAGACACCCACGGTGCAAACCTGCAGGTTCCTGACAGGAGCCAGCTGAGTGGGCTGGGCATGGGGGAAGGTGAGAAGAAAGATGGACACAGCCTGGATTTGGGGAGCTTTCTGCCCTTCTAGCTCAGGGGTCTCAAAGCAGGGTCGCCAGACCAATGGCACTGGCATCCCACCCCAGGAGCTTCTACGGCTGCAATTCCTGGGCCCCCCGGAGATCTGCTCAATCTGAATCTGGGGGGTGGGGCGGGGCCAGCTGAGTGCGAGAACCACTGTGGAGGCAGTGTGTCTGAAGTGTCCGAATAACTAGAGGGCATCTGGGGAGATAGGACTCAGCCCCAGGGGAGCCAGTCTCCTTGAACACTTCAGGAGCTCCCCCTGGAGATCTAGACCAGCGCATACCCACACGGCCGCCGTCTCATTCACCCCTGACCCGTTTTGTTGTTGTTCGGTTGCTAAGTCGTGTCTGACTCTTTGCAACCCCATGGACTGCAGCACTCCAGGTTCCTCTGTCCTACACTATCTCCTGGGTGAGTTTGCTCAAACTCATGTCCATTGAGTCAATTATGCCACCCAACTATCTCATCCTCTGCTGTCCCCCTTCTCCTGCCTTCAATCTTTCCCAGCATCAGGGTCTTTTCCAATGAGTTTGCTCTTTGCATCAGATGGCCAAAGTATTGGAGCGTCCCATTGCAAACAACCTAAACTGTGCCCCTCAGCAGGAGAAGCACGATCATCCCCACACCTCTGTGATCCCGTCCAGACTACACCTGACTGTTTCCATCAGAACCACTTGAAGGAGGAGAACTCTGTTAAAGCGGCCCATCCCGGCAGAGCTC
The DNA here is from genome assembly GCA_006410675.1 of Oreotragus oreotragus. Classification (NCBI taxonomy): domain Eukaryota; kingdom Metazoa; phylum Chordata; class Mammalia; order Artiodactyla; family Bovidae; genus Oreotragus; species Oreotragus oreotragus. Next base: position 352,274 of record SJYX01021845.1, read on the forward strand.
AGTCCATGTCTGGTCCGTTCTACCCCCATGCTCCCCGCCAGGCAGGGCAGGAAGGTGGGGGTTTGCCAAGGGCTTCCTAAGGACAGAGCGAAAGCCTCCCCTTGCCCGGCCTGCATAGTGGCCTCCAGAGGGTCAATCCCAGACCTGGCCGCTCACTTTTATTAATGAGTTTTTTGGATAAAAGAGAGCCTTCCCCCTTTTCCTGGTATTGCCGGCAGAGACAGGACTCATGCGCTGTCCAGGAAACACTCTGACGTATTTCAATGAGACCTGGCCAGGCCTCTCAGGTCTTCTCAAAAGAAGCTTCCTGCCCAGAGGCTGGCAGACATGGGGCCGCAGACCCGCAAGAAGTGCCCTCCCCAGGATCTGCGTGGGCTCGGGTCTGAAGTCCCTGTCACATCAACCAACAGCAAGGACCCTTGATCACAGCCACTCCCAGGGACAGGCGGTCTAAGGCACAGTCATACCCCACCCCCTCCTAGGCCAGCTCGAGGTCTGAATGTCCAAATAGCGATCAGTCTTACCAGGCCTATCAAAAGCAGTATTTAAAAGTTGCTGTTTAAAACAAAAAAATTTTTTAACTAAAGTTACTGTTCAGTTCAATTTATAAAAGGAATGTGGTGGTCGAGGTTAAGTCAAACAGAGAACAGATCTTGATACGTTGGGAAGCACATCCATGGTCAGCTGCCCAATTTGAGGACTGTCTTGGTAGGCTGGGAAAGCAATGGGGGAACCTCAGGTGGGGTTGGTCCAAATGTTATCTGCTCCTTGGTTCTGCCAGCCTGTGTATGCTGGGTGCTAACGGGCCCCAGGGCAGACACACCAGCAATATGATTGCTCCAATTCCTGTGACACTCATCCTCATACCATGAAGGGAAGCTCAGGAAGCAATGAATTGCTCAAGGCCACATGGACAATCAGGGCAGAGCTGGGAGCTGATTAGAGCATATCACACAACTCTAGTGTTCCCACTGCAATGAGAAAACACCTTAAAAAGTGTCCAGCCTTTAGTGATAGCCTCCCTTGTGTCCATAAAATGAACAGGTAAATTTATGAGTGGATGGTTGGGTTAGTGGACGGGTAGATAAGCAGATGGATAGATGGATAAATAGAGAATAGATACATAGATGAATGGAGGGGAGAGTGGATGGAAAGATGAGTAAGAAGATGGATAAATGGATAGATGGATGGTGGATGATGTATGATGGTGGTTGAATTGTGGATGGTACAATAGCAGTCAGTGGGTGATGGACAATGTTTGGATGAATGGTGGATCAATGGAAAGGTGGTTGGTGGATGATTGATAGATAGTGGATGGATGGGTGGATGGTGGATGGATGGATAAATGGATGAATGAATGGATGGATGATAGAGGATGGATGGATGGGTGGATGGATGGATGAGTGGATGGATGAATGGATGAGTGGATGGATGGATGGATGGTGGATGAATGGATGCCTGAATGGATGGGGGCAAGGAGAATATTGAAGACAATTTTAAATGAGATAGGTGGAAGGCTGGAAGGCAGGAACCCTCACACCTCACTCTTGACTCTTCTTCCCTGAGATGAAGCCCCAGTAACAGGAGCTTGAATCTGATTGGTTAATCTGAGATGATACCTGAACTGGCTTGGCGCAGCCCCAACTCTGGGAAGAGAGCCAGATATCTCTGCTGCTCTTTCACTGCTTCCCTCCTCCACCCACGTAGGGTAGCCTGCCTGGTCCAGCATTCCACAGGTTGGGGGCACGCCTGTGATTCTGGGTTCAGCCATAGCCCACCCCCACCCCCGACCTTCTCACCTCCCACATGAGTCTTCTTGGAAAAACAAGGTGGGACTTTGGTTCCCATCTTCTGACTTTTTTGACTTCTTGAGCCAAGCAGAGAATGGATGGATGCATGAATGTATGCAGTGCCCCTCAGAGACTCCCAAACCTCCCCCTGCCCCAGAGCCTAGAAGTCGCTGTGATCTCTGACTCTCATGATGGCCAACTTAACCACTGCTGGGGCGGGAGGGAAGGACAGAGGGACGTGTACACTCAGATGAGCTGGGTCTAGGGGAGCCACTGGGTAAAGGGATGAAATAAGATGCCTTGATTCCTAGGGAGGAATCCGTGCAGCCACCTCTCCGTCCAGCGCAGCAAAGGGAAAGCCCCTCCATGGTGGGAGGGTACTAGGCTGCAGACCCACTTTCGGAAATGGTTTGCTGGAAAGAGAAAGCTGGCAGTTGACAGGGTCAGTCTTGCTATTGTTCTTGATCTTTTAATCAACCGCAGCCACCACGGAAACCCCTCCCCCAGCCTTGGACCTTGGCTTTTAGGCGAATTAGGAGTCCTGACTCCAGGAATGCCCCTGCCCGGCGCTACGGCTATCCAGGGTCCCACTGGCTGCCTGAGCTGCCCAGGATCGTGGCTGCTGTGGGCACTTTGGCTCCTGGCCGCCCCCACTACTCGGCACTGCTGAGCTGAGCCCAGAGCAGAGCGCGGCTGTTATTAACATGGCAGATTAATAGCACCCAGAAAAGACGTTCCTGCAAACATGCTAAATATTAATAACAGTCATCGTTTATATTCCCAAAGCCACGCCTGGGACCCTGCCTGCGGGGACCCGGGGCAATAAGCCCCAGCTGCCAGGCTGATGGAGCCTCATCGTAACTAGGTCCTGGTGAGTCTGGGGTCTCCCTCACCTCTCTGGCTCAGCCTCTCCTGCAAGTGCCAGAAGTATGGGAACCTCCCAACAAGGATGCCAGCATCCCTTTTCCTCTCTCAGTCCAGACAAGACGACAACCACTTTCCTGGCCACTGTCACACATGTGCACCTTTTCTGTCTCAAGCCCTGAGCTGGCGGTGGCAGGTCCAGGCCTCTGACTCGGCCGACTGACTGCCCTGTTGGCCCCATGGCCTCCTGTCACCTGATGACAATCGGGATGGCTGGTGCAGCTCCAAGGACGTTACAGCTTGAATTGTGTCCCCAAAATAAGTTGATGTTCTAACCCCCGGTACCTGTGACCGTGACTGGATTTGGAAATAAAGTCTCTATGGGCATGATCACGTTAAGATGAGGTCATCAGTGTGGCCCTGATCCAATGGCTGGTGTCCTGATAAGAAAAGGAGACAGTCACGCGGAGAGACCCCCAGGGAAGATGCCAACTGGTGACCGAGCCCCCAGAAGGAAGACAGTAAACCTCTGCTGTTTGAAGCCCTCAGTTGGGGGAGCTTTGTGACAGACACAAAGGAGAGAGATACAAGGAGCAGGGCTGGAGGGCCTGACCAGCCATGGAGCATGGCCCAAGGCTGCTGTCACACATCACAGGCCCCCAGGAGCCCCTGCCTGCCCCCCTCTTCTCAATCTTCCCGTAGCACTGAGTAGCAGATCACTGTCTACCCATTCTGCAGGTGAATAAACTGATGCTCAGAGGATAAATGACCAGGTGAGGCCCTCGCCTCGTCCTCTGCATGAGTTTCCACTGCTGCTGGCTGGCTACCATCAAGCTCAGCCGACCTCAAGGTCATTTTCACCTCCCAGGGTTAGCCTGCAGCTCTGAGAACCTTGAGTCCAGACGGGGAACCAGGGGAGCTACTCCTGCCCCCTCCCCTCCTGCACGGGAGGTCGGCGGGTAGGCTGGGTAAGCCTCACACCCACCCCTCACACCCAGGTCTGGGGCCCCTGCACCCTCCTCAGCATCCAGCCTGCAGCCCGGCCCTGGTGCCCTGGGGCTGCTCACGGACACCAGACCCCAGATCCCCATGGTTCAGCCGAGCCGACACAGGACTATGGGGGCTCTGCCTGCAGCCCAGACAACCTGGCCCTCCTTAGAGCTGGTGCATTATTCTAAGACGATTATTTATCCGTGTGATGCTCGAGGGACACGGCATGCCTATTTCAGGCCCCGCATCCCCATTTCCTCACTGCCTCCATCGCCCCAGGCAGGCTCTGAACAACTTGCGATGCCACTGTAATTTTTATCAAGGCTTGTTCCTGGTAAAAAGCCTCTTTGTTTCAGAGAGATGTGATTTGGCCTTTTTTCTTCCTCTCCTTTATTCCTTGGTTAATATACCACTTCCCCGAGCCCTGGGGGCAGCGAGGTAGCCCACAGATTGCTCAAATCTCACTGTTTTTCTTCTAAATCACTGCCGACTCTCCCTGGCCCTGTGCTAAGCACCGTGTGAGCTGGAGGCCCAAGCAGGGGGTGTCCCCCTAACCCGTCAGCTCCTGTATTGTTAATGCATCAGAGGGGCCCCAGGCCCCAAGGCACCCCCAAATACCAAGGGAAGTGGGCACCATACACCAATCCTTTACCCCCACATCTGGCAACAGTGCAGTGTGGCTTTTTTAAAAATTGAGACAGAAGACACAGAAAGTAAAATTTTCCACCTTAGTTATTGTGAAGTGTTCAGTGGCATCAATCACCTTCATGCTGTTGTGCAGCCAACCCCACCACCATCTCCAGAATGCTTTCATCTTCCCAAACCGAAGCTCTGTCCTCATGAAACACTCGCTCCCCATCCCTCCTCCAGCCCCCGGCCCCCACCGTCCTACTTTGGGTCTCTGTGACTCTGACTCCTTCAGGGACCTCACAGACCTGGGATCACAGAGGATGTGTCCTCTGTGTCTAGTTCATTTCGCTCAATTTCATGTACTAAGGTCCACCCACGATGGAGCAGATGTCAGGACCTTCTCCCTGTTTGGGGCTGAATAGACGTATGGCTGGACCACATTTCGTTTACCCATCATCTGACGACGGATACTTCGGTTGCTTCCCCCTTTCTGGAGACCACGAGTGATGCTGCTGTGAACTTCGGTCATGAGGGTCTGTTTGAGTCTACAGTGCCTCGAGCATCATCATAACCCACAGAAGAGAAGGTTCTTACAGGCTGTTTGCCCAAAATGAAACCAGCTTCCTGCTGTCAGCCCCTCATCTGGATCCTGGACTCTTCCCTCCCTCACAGTCCTGGCTGATTCTCGGGTCCTGTAAATACAGACTGGCTCTCCTTCCAATATGCCCACGGAACCCCTCTGGACCTCAGCCTCTATCCCCATTAAAGACAGGTACATTTAACCTACTCGAAGGTTTAAAGCACCCACACGCTCCCATGTGGGAACACAGTCATAAGCACTGTTACTGCTGATCCTCAGGGCCCCGCACTGAACAGGGCCGAGCCAGCTGCCAGCAGGGCCCACAGAAATGGGGGCTCCATCCTCATCAACCGTCCCTCTGTGCCCCCAGGTGCCCACGCTCACTCCCTCAGACCACAGGAGCTGGACGGCACAGCCTTGGAAGCCACCCAGCCAATGGGGCTGTGGATCTGAGGACACCTCATCCACGCTAGGGACATCCCTAGTGCGGTAAAGAATCTGCATTCAAAGTAGGAGACAAGGGTTTGATCCCTGGATTGGGAAGATCCCCTGGAGAAGAGAACGTCTACCCACTCCAGTATTCTTGACTGGAGAATCCCATGGACAGAGGAGCCTGGCGGGCTACAGTCCTTAGGGTCACAGAGTCGGACATGACTGAGCGACTAACATACACATACACATCCAAGCTGGGCTTCAAAGGCTGTGCTGGGACCAGGACCTGTGGGTGCAGAGACAGGGCACCTCCTCCACTGGAGGGTCCTCAGGCCCCTCCCCTGCTCAGTCAGCTTTGCTGGGGCCTTGAGGCCTGAGGGCCATGGAGTCCTTGACCCTCCAGGTGGAGGAAGTGGGGAGGGACCCAGAAGATTCGGAGGGTAGCATACGGCCAGGATGGGTGGGGGAAGGGACCCTGACATGCATGAGAGCACTGAGGGGTGGGCCCAGGTGGGGACGGTTCTCTGGCCCTGGTTAGCCACCTCTGTTTGCTGCAAGGTGGGTGGGGGCAGAGGGTTTGAGGGGGATGAGGCTGAGGATGGGGGACAGAGTGAAGAGGATGCGCCTGGCAGAGTCCATTTTCCTCTGTGCTCCCCCATCTGGGCAGCCCCACCGAGGAGGAACGGGTTAATGCAGAGCCAACACCGGACAACGGCCACTGCACTATTTATAGACTCATTTATCTCCGGAGTTCCCACCGACCCTGCCGGCGGCTCCATTCACAGGCCACCAAGCAGACAAGTGTCGCCTGAAACAGAAATGGCTAAGAGAGTGGTCCAGGGGTGCCTCCCTCTGCCTCCCTGGGGTCCTGGTGGGACTGGGGTGCCTATGGGGTTGCAGGCGAGAAGGGCTGGGTTCCGGGCAGAGTAGGAGGGGAGGACACAGCCCTGCCAGGAGATGCCATCAGTCGGATGTCTGGGAGGCAAAGCCCTTTCCTCCTGGGCTTCTGTTTCACCGCCTCGGAGGCCATCAGAGTGGGCGTGGCACTCCCAGCAGCTCAGGTGCTGAGAATGAGACCTGGGCTGGAGGAGGGGGCACCCATGTGCATTTGCCTTCAGCCCTGGAGACAGAGTGGCTGGTGGTGGGTGAGGGTCCTTCACCCCCGCTCCCCTCCCTTAAGGCCCCTGCCCTGCTCTGCCTTCTCCCAATCAGGGGTTGGGGGACTGCTTAAGCTGAGCCCCTCTGAGGCCAGGACTGGGGGCTCAGGGCCTCTCGGCTACGCCTAGGCAAGTGGTTCCTTCTTGTGCCTCAGCTCTCAGGGGGGCTGTGAAGCCCCGCCCCTTGTCACTGCACTGCCTGGGCACTTTCTCTCCATCTCCTCTGCTCTCCTCCCTAATCCGAATGGCGATGGGCTGCAGACCAGAGGGATGAGGGATTCACTGGGAGTGCCCTGTCCTCTGGACCAGAGAGCCAGCAGCAGCTGCAGCCCACCTCTGGTAGTGTCGCCCCCTGCTGCCCCCGGGGACTGCCCGCTTCCCGACCCCACTCCCCACTCCCACCCCAGACCAGCCTCCAGCTTCAGCCGGCAGCCCGACACCCACCCTGTCCTTCCAGCTGCTTCCTAATAAAGACGTTTATAGTTTTAACCATCAAATAAAGTGCTTGACTCCGCCAAGCCCGGCCCCTGGCTCCTTGCCTCTGCAGCTTCATTTAGCAGGCCAGTGGTGAGAAAAAAAAGAAAGAAAGAAAGAGAAAAAAATTCATTAATTTTTATTAACAGGGAGAGCCATTTGTTCCCTGTGACAATATTTGACTTGTCGAAATGATTTTCACCTCTGCCATGAGGTGGGCGCTCCCCACATACATCACCCGATTACTCGGAGCACGCTGGCCGCAGTCATTAGGCAGTGAATTAACGACAATCCCACCACTATTAATCACCCTGACAAAGGCGTTAGCTCGCTGCTGACCCGAGCGCGGCCGGCCTGGGACCCACAGCTTCAGCACAGGCCCGCACGGCCCCCAGCAGCCCCAGGGGCTGGAGCAGGCACTCGGCCCCTCCCTTCCTGCCCCTGGGATCCTGGTGACGGGAGGGCCAAGAACCCGGGATTTCTGCCTCGGGTGTCGTTTTACTGTCACCGCCCTGGTCCAGACAGCAACCAACATCCACGTGCCTGCCGGAAAGCTCACACGGTAATCTGACTTGTTCCTGAAACACAGCCCACAGCGCATGCCCAGGCCCAGCATCACCCCATTTTATGGATCAGAAAGCAGAGGCGCTGAGAAGCCGGGATCTGCCTGTGGGGTGGCACCAGGACTGCAATCCCGGTCTGCTGAGCTGTGGCCTTCGCTCTGGCTCGGACCCCTGCGCCAAGGCCCCTGAGGCTCCAGGGAAGCTAGTGGAGCTCTCCTTTGGTTCCTAATGAGCTTTACACGCATATTTTCCGATCGCACATACGCAGAATGGAGGGGCTAAATGCTCAAAGCTGAGAAATCTGATGTTCACGAAGTTTGTTGGCTCCTGAGGGTCCCAAACTGTGTGTGTTTTGGTAAAGGATGAGAAGGAAAGATGCTGCCCTCAGAAGAAGAAAAACTGGGGCTGAGAGGGGCCTGAACTGGGGGTGGGGCTGGAAGACCCCAAGGAGGGGACATCTCAGTCTGATTCTGGGAGTTTCTCACAAGAACAGCTCGGCTCTGTGACTGTAGACCTAGGGCAGCAGCCTTGAGTTCCCCGGAAATGGGCCCATTCCAGGTCCTTGGACCTAAAGGGTCAGCAGTGGGGAAGGGGTAGCAGGGAGGGCAAACTGAGCTCTGCGTGGGCTGGACGCCCGTGTTCTGTAGAGGAGAGCCATAGGCCCACCTGTCAGAGTCCTGGTGGCACTAGTGACGGGGCAGCTGCAGAGCCCTGGACACGGGCCGGGCAGGTGGCAGGTGGCCCGGGAAACACTGCCCCTCCCCCGCACTCCCAGACACCACTTTAACCATTTTTGCACATTAATCCAATTAATCATCTCTACATTTTAAACCAATTTCTTCCCATTAGCCCAGCCGTCAGATCTGTATTTCAGTCTGGTCTCAACTGGAGTTGGAAAGCATGGGGGTGGAGACGGGGGAGGGACTAACTCCCGACCCATTTGTCTTCTTTCTCTGGACTTCTCATTTTTTATGCTTCAGCAAATTTCCTAATTTTCCTCATTAGCGACTAATTCACACATCTCCACAATCTTTCCACCTGTTCCTTTCATCGTGGGCCTGGCGAGCTGGGAAATTGCCCCTTGCTCACTTGTGGGGTGCTGGAGCCGTTTCCCAGCAGAAATGGGGGCAGAGCAGGCAGGGGTCCATGGAGGCACAAAGGGACCACAGAGGTGGCACCTTACATGCCTCCATCACATCTCCAGCCACCCCTCAGCACCCAGAGGACCCCTTGGTGACAGACACTTGGCCTAGCCCCTCTGCCTCCAGCTGGTCTCCAGGACTGTCTCTAAGCCTGCTTATCCCCACAGCCTGCAACTCAAGCCCCTGGAGCAGGCTGGCTCTGGACGTGGTAGCTCTCGGAAATTCCTTTCACTTAGAGGGTGAGTGGCGGCTGCTCATGCAGAGTGGAGGCCCTGGGCTCTCGAGGAGTCTCCTCTTTATTTTTCCCTTAATAACATCCTCGGGACACCTCAGGCTTGCTGCTGGTAGTAGTAGCCCTGCAGTGTAGATCAGCACCGACTGGGCCCTCTCCAGCCCTTCAGCTCCTTCCAAGGCGGGAGGCAGGAGAGGCGGGCAGAGCAGAGGCTAGAGACTGTCCGACTGGCTGACGCTATTTACCGCATCCCGCTGTGTGTTCGTGAATAGCGGCCTTCAGGTCTCTGGGCCTTGTGGCAGCATCCAGACGGCAGAGTAACCCGAGTAACTGCTTCTCAGGGCTGCCTTGAGGCTGAAATGAGCTGACACAGGCAGGGGGTCTTCTGAGTATGCTGACCACCAGAACGGCTGGCCTGGTGACTGTCCCACTTTACAGATGAGACATAAGGTCACTCAGGCCAAGAATCTGGCTCAGGGTGACCTCCCATTTCTACCCACCTCCAGCTGACCCTTAGGGGGTCTGCCCAGTGTCCACTGCCAGCAAAGCCCCTGGTTCCTGACGGTGCACAGTATTTCTATGACATGAGCACTTTCTCTTTCAAAGAGAAGCCATGAGCCACTAGTGAGATGCTCTCCTGGGGGTGCATCCCAGCAAAGGTCCCCTTTAATGGGAGCCTGAGCCCAAAGCCAGGCCCCTGGTGGTACATTTCAACAGGGCCCACCATGGGCCTAGAGACTCACTCTTTTGGGAATTACCCAGAGGCACTTGCAGAAGCTGCAGAGTGGCCCACTGCACCTGGAGTGGACCCCAGGGTGTCTGCAAAATGGCCCCGTAAAGTCGGCCACCAGCCGCACCGGGAGGGCAGACAGTCTGACTTCTCAGCAGAGTTCTCCGGAGCTGTTTCTTGTTACTTGCTTGCCTCAATTTGATTTTCTCTGCTAAGTGGACGTCTGTGGAAAAAGCTGGGCTGGGAAATCCATGATTTCCTGGCAGTTAATGAATTTCAGCCAAACGGAAAGCAAGGTGAGGCTCTACTGTGGCCTCAGATCCAGACACAGGAAGGACCAGGGGCTAAGAGAGGGCGTCTTTTGGCCATTCCGGCCCCCCTCAGAAAAATATGGAAGTCCCTCTCCCAGGCTTTTCTCAACTTCCATTTTGCAGTGTTCAACACACCTATAGTGCAGCCACAGGAAAAGGAAGCTGGACACATTCCCAAGCTCAGGTGAGATTTAACCCCAAGTAGGTGAAGCCCCATCCCCGAGTCCAAGTGAGCCCCTTCTCTGAGTCCAGGTGAGTCCCATCCCTGAGCCCAGGTGAGTCCCACCCCAAGTCCAGGTGAGCCCCCAACCCCTGCATCCAGGTGAGCCCCATCCCTCAGTCCAGGTGAGCCCCACAATCCTGAGTCCAGGTTAAGTTCCATCCCTGAGTCCAGGTGAGCCCCACACCCCTGAGTCCAGGTGAATTCCCATCCCTGAGTCCAGGTAAGTCCCATCTCTGAGTTCAGGTGATCTCCTCATCCCTGAGTCCAGGTGAATCCCATCCCTGAGTCCAGATGAATCCCATCCCTGAGTCCAGGTGAGACACCATCCCTGAGTCCAGGGAGGGCCAGGTGAACCCCTATTCCTAAGTCCAGTTGAGCTCTATCTCTGGGCCCAGCAGTGGAGTGAGGGGGTGGTCATGCCAGGAGATTCCCTGCCTGTGACCATGTCCTCTAGGGGAGGGCTGAGTAGAGGAGGACCCAGCAGGCCCGAGCCCCATCTGAGCACTTCCTCATGGGCTGGGCCCCCTGGCAAAGGCACAGCCCTTCTCCACAGTGTCATAGACAGGAGGGCTGGGGGAGTCATCTGGAAGGCTGAGTCTCCAGCCTGCACAGCTGGGAGCAGGCTTGTGCATGTGACCCAAGATGGCAGAGGTGGAGAGCTGGCCCGTCAGGGTCCCCTGTGTCCTGGCTCCCCCAACCGACCCACAGGAGCTGGCAGCCCAGGGGAGGTGGACGACACAACCCACGACGTGTTTCCCAGGAGCCCCCAGCACGGCCCCTCCCCTGGAACAGCGTCCCCCATTTCCTCCCATCAATGCAGCCAGGTCTGCACGGGCGCCACCACCGCGGGGCCACGACCTCATTTCTCTTGCAGGTCACCTCGCTCACCCCCGCCCTGTCCAGGCCACCCGCTGCCAGCAGCACTTAGCCAGCAATTCCTCACGCTTCAAATCCATCCTCTCCCGACACAGCCGACTACACGAAGGAAAAGTTTTTCTGTCCGATCAGCAGATTGCTTGCGGGATTACACGCTGGCCGGAGGGAGGCCGAGTGCAGGTTTCCAATTTGAAGCGTGAGAAAGGCTCACTCGGAGCACAGCAGCTGCAGCTCCGAAGCCCTCACCCACAAGGCCCGGGCAGCCTGTGTGTGCGAAAACCGCTGTCGGCCTCCTCCTCTGCTGACACTGATCGTGTTTCTAAAGATTAGAAACAAAGCAGCGAAACGCTTGCATTTAAAAAACCCTGTCTTCTCGCATTGCCGATCACACTGTCTGCCAAGCTCAGGACAACCTAAAATTACTCTAAATAACTTTTCAAACCTTAGAAAACCACAGAACAGAATGATCTCCTGTGTTTATCACACATTATACTTAAGCTACTGGCCAGCCATCTGAGTGGCACAGAATTCATGGGGTGGCTGCCTCTGGAGTCTGTAGAAGACAAGAGTTTGGGGTGAGGCTAGTGGCCGGAACAATTGTGTCAGAGGGGTCAGTGAGCCGGCTGGACAGGAAGCTGGGGTGCCCAGGTGCTTGAAGCACTGCCAGCTGGCAGGAGCCCGACCTGGGCGTGCAGACCTCTTCCCAGTGGCCTCCTAGGGAATCTGGCTCCATGCAGGATGAACTGGGCAACTATTTGTTGTTACAGGTTAGACTGGGTCCAGAGGCAGCCAGTGTTGGAACCTTATCTCCCAGCATCCCAGGGTGTGACTTGTTTGGAAACAGGATCACTGCAGGTGTATTTAGGGAAGTGAAGATGAAGTCTGAGGGGACCCTAGTCCCATCAGACCTAGTCCTTATAAAGGGGGAAGTTTGGATGCAGACAGGAAGAGGGGGAGGCCACATGAAGGCAACACAGAGAGAGGGCGATACATCCACAAGTCACGGAACCCAAGGATCGCCAGCAGACCCCCAAAGTCCAGGGGAGGGGCTGGGGCCCTGTGACATCTGGACCTCAGACTTCCTGCCTCGAGGACTGGGAGAGACCCCTCCTTGCTGTCTGAGTACCCCATCTGGGGTTCCTGTGGAAACCAACACGCTCACTCACCTCACTGATGGATTTCACTTCATAGCTTTTAGCTGAACATCCACTATGCACAATGGTCCAGGGGCTCATTCAGGCTCTCTGGATGGACACACAGTTTGGACACTCAAGATTGTGCTGAGCGAGCTACCAGCATTTCTTAAAAATATCCTCTGAGGCTCAGTGCTGAGGGGTTTCACAAGGCCCCCCTCCTAAAGTGCTCCAGGAGCTGTGTCTGCAGATCCCCAGGCCCTCCCTCTTGGGATGTCTCTGAGCCTTGACTCTCGACTCCTGCTGCTGTAAAGTCTGAGACCATACAACAGGGACAGTCCAGCCCTTGCCTCATCGCTAGCCCTGAAGGTTAAGGGACAGCAGAGTTCAGACCCTTGCTGGCTATGTCTGCAATTTCCCCATCACTGGTCTTGTTTTCCTGCGATGCCGTGGGCTTACCCCCTCCTCAGCAGGCGTGCGTCTTCCTGCTCGGCTGGTTCACTGCTGTCAGCCCTAAATCATTCCCTTCCCAGGGGCAGGGTGATTTCTGTCCAAACAGGCCGCTCACAAAATCAGGGTAAACAGGCAATGAATAAATGCACAGAGATTGGGAGAGAATGGATATATGCGTATGTATGGCTGAGTCCCTTTGCTGTTCACAGGAAACTATCACAATATCGTTGCCTTCTCCGTTAATCGACTATACCCCAATACAAAAGAAAAAGTTAAAAAAAAAAAGCTGCCCAGAGACTATAATCCAGTCAAGGGCATGGCTCTCTTGAGCCATCAGACATCTGCGTGGGGATGTCTACCCCGTAGCGCTATGGACTCAGAGGAGTTACAAGGATCTCTGCTTCCCTGGGATATTCTGTTCCATCTTAAAAACATAAGCCAGCACATCCAAAAGACTGAAAGTGGAAGAAAGGGTGCCAGGGGCTGGGGGAGGGACGGGATGACCATTTCATGGGAAGGAGTTTTTGTTGGAGTTGATGACAAAGTTCTGGGACAGAGCGCAGAGATAGCCACGCGTGCAGAGACATACTTAATGCCACGAATCACACACTTGCCAATGGTTGAGATGACAGTCCTGATCCCTTGTTTATTTCACCGCAATCGGAAAGAACAAACAAGCCAGTTTTTCAGCACCCGCCTCCTCCTCCCCAGCTCCACCTCTGTCCAGCTCCTTCAGAAGAAACCCTGCTTCTTAGCCAGGTCGCACACTCGCTCCCCTTCTCCCAGACCCAGTGACACGAGTAGGGTGACTGTACAGGCAGGGCAGGGCTTGCACACCCAGGATGGCTTCTCCGAGTCTCTTGTGGAGGACAGAGGCCCCTCCACCCGCCTCTGGAGTAGCCTGCCAGCCCCAGAGCTCGGTGACAAAGTGCCTCCCGAGCAAGGGGACAAAGGGCACAGCCCAGGAAGTGATTTTAAACCTAATTGTTCCCACGTCTTTTGTTCAGCATCTTCGGGATCTGCTCACACCGCATCCAGTGAAAACTGCAGGAAGACCTATGTCTGGGATCGCCTAACAGAGGCAGTGCCCGATCGTGAGATGGGGCGAGCTGTTTTCTAAGACGCCGAGAAAAATCCCCACGCAGATGTCTGATGGCTCAAGAAAGCAGGCGCGTTGACAGCCCTCTGGGCTGTGCTGGCTGGGGTTGGGAGCCATCTCTGCGACCGGCCTCTCTGGCAGCCAGGCGGGCAGGGGACACTTAATTGTGGGCCCGTTTGCTGGCAGGAAGCCCTGCCTCCTCCAGGGGCAGCCAGCATGATAATGAGACAGTTTCTATGGAAATGAGCTTATAACTATTCATTTTCTCCCCATTCCCGACCCATCCACAAAGAGGTTTTCCAAAATGACCCCCATTTTCCTACCCCCGACATGTCCTCACGCCATCGCCGAGCGGCTAATCAGCCCGAGGAGAAAGGAGAGAGGAAACGCAGGCCTTTGACAAGATGTGGGAAACCCCTCGCTCTGCACTCGGTGCGCCTGTGACCAGCAAACAAAAAGCCTCGCAGGCCCTGCGCCCAGGTTTCCAGTAAACTCCCCGGGCACTCTGGGCGCGTCCTGTGCGTGTCTTCTGGCAGATCTGCAGTGCGGCGTGGCCGTTTTTTGAGAAACTCTGCAAACCGCTCTGTTTTGCTGGAACGTCCCCAGCTGGCCTCCCTCAACTGTCACCTGGTCCCCATGAACCCCTCTCTTGGGACAGAAAAGGACCCAGAAGGTCAAGTCCAGTCCATCACCCCCTCCAGGCTGTCGGGGGTTGGGAAAGGGGCTTTCGTTGCATTTTCTTCCCTTTTAGGGTCTCATAAACTAGAGGGACAATGTCGTCACAGGGGAGGAAAAGTAAAAGAGGGGGAGCCCCCAACCCATAGCAGAGTCGGCCCGAGCTGCGGCACAGGGCTCAAATCCAGCCTCTTCCTGGCTGTGTGGCCTTGGGCAGGCACTTGACATCTCTGAGCTCTGCTCCTTCATCTGGAAGTGGAGGTTGGTGATTCCTGCAGAGAGGCCTCCTTGGTCATCAGTAACTACTGAGGCTTCGTCACACCAGAGGATGTGGCTTGAGGACACTGATCAGGACAGGCATCCTAATCCAGGCTATCTGGGGCCTCCCTGTGCCTTGAGCAAGAGAAAGGTGGGCCCTGTTTGCTCCTTGGGCCCCAGGGGGCTCTCTGTCTCCTTCCCTCGAGGTCTTCTGACCCAGGAGTGGGATGGAGGGCTTTCCTTGAGGGTCCAGGTCCCTTCCCACCCTCTGTAATGCTGCAGGGCGGCTGTGCACACAGTAGGCACTGCACGGATGCTTGGTGAGCTCACGCATCCATCAGTGAACAAGGGGCGTGTTACCCGGCATCTCAGGCTGACCCGTCAGTGGGTGATTTTCAGATGGGTGAGCACAGGGACCCAGGACTCCAGGCAGGGTGGAGGGAAGGGAACCAGAGTCCCACAACAGCTACTTGCTGTCTCCCGAGCCCATCCAGATGGGCTGACCCCAGGGGCTGACCCCAGCAGGCCCCCCGACCCTAGCTCCATGTGCAGGGTGAGACCCTTGGCCACAGGTGGGGGCGGCCTCCTGCCCCTGCCAGGTCCTGAGTGACATGCAAGGTGTGACATGCATCCCCTCTGGCCTGGGGATAGGAAGGGTCTCAGCAGATGAAAGTACAGGACACACAGTCCTGAACTGCAGACAAACAACAGGCAAATGTTTAGTCTAAGTGCATCCAATGTCATTTGGGGGACCCCCTCCCACCTGCTCACCCTGGGCCATGTCTGGGGCCATCCCCTGGTTCATGTAGGGCTGCAGCCTGGCACACTGAGGGGCTAACTTTTCTGCTTTTTCTAAAAGAATTTAACAAATCCTGACATCCAGACTCCTTCCCCAATCCAGAAACTGGTCTCGCCCACTGCATCAACTTCTCTAGGCATGGGTAGGGGGAGGACGCCTTCTCAGCTTTTAAAGAAAATGTCAATTTTAAAATTTAACTGACTGAGCAAAAACCCTGTAGGTATAAGATTGTACACACACACACACACATTAAAATGATTTTAAGCGCTTCTCATTTAAATAATCATAGTATATTTTAAACAGAAACAAGTTTTAAGATCCAAATCGGGCCTGGTTTCCCCTTTTGCAAAGCAGACCCCTTGAGGACAAGACTGGAGTTTTATGTTGTCTTGTGTTTGCATCTTTGCTGTGGTAAGGGTGCCTCTCAGGGTGTGACTGAGACTTATGATCGAGAACGAGAGTCATTCAACAAAAAGGAGGTTCCTTTCCCCATCCTGAGATCCTGGCTACTGGTGGTTGCTGCTCAGACAGACTGGACAGGTTTAGAGGCCAAAGATGTGGGGGCACTCTGATCCTAAGTCATGTGTTATGTACAGGAAGTAATTTATCTGTCTGTATCTCCATACATATAAACAACATTCAGGCAACGATATAAACTGTGTAGTTCATATTATTATATCCATGTATCTATATATAAAAGATAAACACACAAGACTGAAAAGTAACCAAATATTACCTCTCTGTGGTGGGATGTGAGATTTTTCATTTTAAAATATGCTTCAGTATTTTCTGCAATGAGCATTCATTATATTCATAATTTTTATAACATGTTACAATTTCTTACAATGTGTTACAAAATGTTAAACATTCAGGCAAAAGAACAGAGCCTTCCACGCAGCCCATGGCTGCAGGGGCTGGGCAGGCGTGGGCGCAGGGCCCCTGGCCGCCCCTGGGGTGTCCTGCTGTGTCGCCCTCCCAAATACCACCCTCCTGGGTATCTCCTCGGCCATCTTGGTTCCCAGATAAGTCTGAGCCACCCACGCACAGCCTCCCTGGAACACCTGCTGGCAGGGCACCCTGTCAGTTCTGGAAACTTTTCAGGAGTCTGTTCAGGCATATGACTCTGTCCTCAGAAAGGGCCCAAGTCTCCTGTCACCTGTGAGCCAGAACGTCTCTGCAGTCTCGACTTCTCTTCTGTGCTCCAGCGTGGCTTTTCTGCACAGGTGCACGTGGTCCCTATGAACAGCTGGACTGGACCTGGCGAAGCCTCGTGTCAGCGGGCATCAGAGACCCGCCCCCCACTCCACACACACACCATTCTATTTCCAGTGGGTCATCACAGGGCGTGGAGCCTGGAGGTAGGGCTGCCAGCTAAAATACAGTAAACACAATACCTAAAATGCAATAGATACAATAAAAAGTTTACAGTCCTTGGGGTATACGTCTACTGAAAGATTATACACTGTTTATCTGGAATTCAAATGTAACCGGGCATCCTGGACGTTCCATCTGCTGACTCCAGCCCCCCTCCCTGGGGGTCTGCTATTGGCTTGGGCTCAGCCAGTGCCCAAAGACCTCCCTTTGGTACTTCCCACTTTGTGAGCCCTGCAGGCTGACCCAGCAGGTGCTGAAATCCTGTCCTGGGACCTCAGCCTAGGAGACTGGGTGACTGTGGCCAGCCCTGGGCAAGCATTTGCCTCTCAGACCCTTAGGCTGCCCCTTCTGCCCACCCCCAGCCCCAGTCCCTACCCAGAGACCCAGTGACCTACAGCCTGGTGCCATGTGCAGACCCCACAGCATCAGGCCCCCTCCAGGCACTCTGGGGACCACTGGCCCCACTGAGGCAGCTGGGGACTGTCCCAGGACTGATATCCCCCTCCTCCGGCTCCTGGAGAGGTGCCGAAATGGTGCAGAGACCCCCATAGACAGGTCTGATTCCTAGAAGCAGGTCTGGGAGGCGCTGGGGTGGTGGCCCCACCGACCACAGAAGCAGCAAGCCTCTGAGCAAGTCCAGCCCTGCATGGTGTGGTGAAAAGTCTCCCCAAACAGACGTCTTTTCCCCTTTCCAGTTCTTATCAGTGAAAATCCGACCAAGTGCAGAGCTCAGGCCCTTGCCGGGAGGAGGGAAAAGCCAGCAAGCAAAAGCCTCCAAATCAGAAACACACTATGTGACTCACTCAGGGGTATTGATCTGAGTTTGGGCCAGTCCTTCTTGCTAATAACGGTCATCGACCTAAAGGGACCTAACCACTAAAGTGTCAATAAAAGCAACAGCTACTTTTCTTCTCCACAGAGACAGAGACTTGGGAGGACTCTTGGCAGGAGGCATCTTCCTCATTTCTCCTCCAGAAGCAATTTCCCCCAAAGTCACCCCAAATCAAATTGCCCACAATTAACATCCCAACCAGCTCCGATCAAATGCGTCACCACTGTTCCTTCCCTGGGGAGCCCGCAGCCTGCCTGGGCCTGGCCCCATCTGTTGCTGGGCAGCCGGAGCCCCTCATTCGATCACGGCCCAAGTAGGTTATCTGAATAAACGGAGAGGACATCAACGAGATATATTAGCACTGCGGGGTATTTGTCATCTCTCTGTCTCTCCTTCTCCAGGAATGTCGGTGATGAATTTGCAAATGGTCCTGGATTATGACAGAGCGTTTTCTCTCTTCATTATTTATCCCTCCTCTGAGCACCTCGATCAGAGGCCATGGTGACAAATGCATGAATAAAAGGCAGAGACAATATTTTAGCAATGTGTTGTAAATCTCCTTCTACGCATTATTAATTTAAGGAAGTCCATTATACCAAACAGCTCTGAGGAGGACGACAAGGGTAAGGCAGGACTGGCCCCAGCACTTGAGGGTCAGAGAAAGGAGAGGAGAAACCCAGCTTCATCCCCAAGCCGAGGCTGGGCTGGGCTCACTCAGATCCCTGAAGCCTTCAACCACCGAGGTTTCATTTCAGTGAAAGACGAAGCATTTGCTTTCCCCAAACGCTAAGTACATTTTGCAAAGTGGGAAACGGCGGTTGTAATCTCATTCTTCAGCAGCTGGGGATGGCCGGGTGGGTCAGGGAACGCTGGTCCTTTCTGGATGGAGGAAGGGGGAAAGCGGGTGGGTCCTCAGGGCGGGAACAGCAAGCTTGCAACAACACAGCACTGCTGGGAAACCGGGCATGATCTGAGAGCAGGCGGGGATGCTGCGAGACGAAGCCTGAGTACTGGGACGGTGCTACCTAGTGTGGCAGGCACAGGGGCCGCGGCCAAGCCCAGCAGCCTGGGTTTTCTTCCTTCATTTCACTTTGTTTTAAAACCCTCCAAGTAAGGATCTGCAGGCTCCTGGCCCACCACCTGCCCAAGCTGGCTGTTGAACTGCTACCCAGAGACCCAGGAGCAGTCTCTCCCAGGGACCTTCCTGGGAAAGTCTCAAGAACCCTGTGACCTAGGGATCCCTGGAGAAGAGTCGGGACATCTCGGGGGTCAGGGAGGCCACTAGCCATGCTCAGGCCAGGATCCTGGCCCCAGAGCTCTGGACCCCACCGTTGCAGACCCTCATGGAGCCAACGCGGGGCTCTGGGGCTAGGGAAGGAGCATCGTTAACCCCTACAGGGGCAGAAGGAGTTGATTCATGAGGAACCCCCACCCACTCGCAAGAACAAAAGACTTAGTTTTGGTGTTGGTGGGTTTTGTGTGTGTGTTTTTAATGACAGAATCCGGGTTTCTTTTTCTTTTACTAAGACTGATTTTCCAGCAGTTTTCATAAGTGTTTGTCCTTAGCCCTCCCCAGCTGGCCTCGGGTCTGCAGCTGGGCCACAACAGGCAGGTGTAAAGGATGCCCCAGTAGTCAACCTGTGCTGGAGGACTTGAGGACACAGGGCCCAGCTGGGACCATGGGGGACAAGGAAGTGGGAAGAGGGGAGAAAGCCCCCAGGAGCCACCTGAACCTGGAGCCAGAGGGTCACAGAAGGGCCAGATCCCTGACCTGGATGGGCCTCATGGCCGAGGCCCCTTCCAACAGCACCCACCTGGCATCTGAGTCCCTGAAGGGTCAAGCCACCTCTGTAGAATGCACAGATGGCCCCGCCCCAAGCCTGACGGTTGGGACGAGGGCCCCCAACAGAAAGTGTCTGTCCCTTTGAGAGAGTGCACACCGGCATTTGGTGACAGCCCCCATCAGCCCATTTAGGAACAGGGCAGTGGATGACCACGCAGATCCTAATGGCTCGTCACGGGAAAGCCCCATGGGGCCAGCAGCTTGCAGGGAAGAGGCGGCGGGGCCCGCGGGACACGGCTGAACACCAGAAACACACAAAGGGCCCACAGAACCAGAGACGGGGTCGGAAGCAGGCGAGAAAGCCAAGGTGGGTTTTACTTTATTTTTTGTTCATCAGCCTAATTGTTTCAGGAACTGTGACTTTCTGTAAAGTGGAGCTTGGGAAGGAAGACTCCCAGCAACACGTTAAACCGCAGTGCCCGAGTGCGGATCTCCGTGCTGGGATGCGCGTATTAATTTGAATTTTGTAAGACAAGTGTTGCATGTTATTAATATAATTGCCAGTTATAGAAACGGCATAGTCACGGAGTTTTCTCTATACCCGTGCGCGCTGCACTGCTCAACGTGACAGTTTAATATTCAGCTGGTGTTTACTTAGCATATGACTGTTAATCAGCGCAAATTAAATGTGTACTTGAAACCCCCACTTAAAGCTCTGCTAATTATTTTTTGATCCAAACAGGACGGCCTCTTCCAGAGGAGGAATCAGGCTCTCCAGGACCAAACATCAGCGAGAGAAGCTGTTGCCAGCTCCGAGGATCGGCCTCTGAGATATGCAAGGCAGGCTCTTGCGTGTGCTCTCCCCGCGGCATTCCCCGTGACCCACTCTGGTTCAGCCCGCCCCCCAGGAGAGGAAGCCCAGCCTTCCCACCCAGGAGTGCCAGCTGCCCATCGAGCATGCTCTTCCACTGAGCTCGGGCTGCGTTCCAGCACAGAACACACACTTGCACATGCGTGGACACACGCATGCACACATGTGGATACATGTGTGTGCACACATAGCCCAGGACCTCATGCTGTTTCTAGCTCCACTGCCAGCCCGTGCGCCTTACCCTCGTCCAAGCCCCCTGCCACAGCCTGCACCCCATTTGGTGCTTGCCTTTTCTATGATCATGAAGATGTGTGGGCGAGGGGGAGGGCTGGGGGCATGGGGACGTGGAAGGAGAGGGTGAACTGGAAGCCCAAACAGGGAAGAGACGGGGCTCACCCACTCCCACTCAGAAGACAGGGGGGCAATGCCGCTGGGGAGCAGCCCTGGCCTGATCGTCAGCTGAAGATTGTCTGGTCAGCTCCTCTGGGTTGGTGTTTCCTGGTCATCTCCCAGCTAAGGGTCCTTTAGGAGCACCCTCTGTTAGGGTTCTCCTTGGGGGCAGCTCCCTTGCCTGTCCTCAGCACTGGGCTTCGCAGGGACAGAGGAGACCCAGCAGGAAAGGAAACATGGAGGACCAGCCTCAGCCTCTTGGCAAAGTCCTTTCTACCTGAGAATGGGGGCCTCCAGGACATGGTCCTTGGGACCATGGCCTTGATGCTCTGGCTGAGTCCTATCTGCCTGGGTGGTGTCTTTACAGCATTCTGCAAGGGGTTAGGAGGCAGGTGGGGCAGCAAACAGCTCTGTCTTAGAGGTCACTGGCCCGTGGTCTCAGAGACCCCATGGGGGAAGCATGGCTCCATAAATAAGTGCACCTGGGGCCAGAGAAGGCGGTGCAGTAGGAAAGGAATCCAACATGCTCCATACCTCCCTGAAGCCTGCTTCTTTATCAGAGCTGGGGACAGAATAGTCCCCACTCCAGTACTCTTGCCTGGAAAATCCCATGAACAGAGGAGCCTGGTAGGCTGCAGTCCATGGGGTTGCAAAGAGTCAGACATGACTGAGTGACTTCACTTTCATGCATTGGAGAAGGAAATGGCAAGCCACTCCAGTGTTCTTACCCGGAGAATCCCAGGGACGCAGGAGCCTGGTGGGCTGCAGTCTATGGGGTCGCACAGAGTCAGACACGACTGAAGCGACTTAGCAGCAGCAGCAGCAGCAGCAGCAAAGGTTTAACAGGCCAGAGCAGAGACAGTTCCTGCCAAGACTCTTAATACATCTCAGTGGATGGATGGATGGATCGAAGGATAGAAAGATGAGTGGATGATGGGTGGAGAGAAGGATGGATGGTGGCTGAATGTATGGTGGACAGATGGATGGACGGATAGAAAGATGAATGGAGGGATGAATGGATGGAGAGAAGGATGGTGGATGGATGGATGGAATAATAGAAAGATGGATGGGTGGATGGATGGGTAGACAAGTGAATGGTTGGATGCCTGTGATAGAATCACTCCAAAAGACTCCTCCTATGGTCCCTTCTTTCCAGACTCTGGAAAGCTTTAGATTGTGGTCATCTTTTCTCCAGACCAGACAGGGGAACAACGGTGCTCCAAGGCCCTGAATCCAGTGCCTGGTGAGGGGAGGCACTGTGACCCTACTGGCTATGTCCAAAGAAAAGGCAGCCAGACGGATGACAGCACAGGGGCCTGAGGTTCTGGTGAAGACGCCAGGATGAGGAGGCCAAGGTCCGACCACAGTCACAGCCCCTCCCACATCCTTACATGCCCCGGGGGCTAAAGAGCAAGGTTCAGCTTCAGCTGCAGCTGTTGATTGTGAACTGGCTTTTCCCCCTAAGTCTTTTTTCTTTCAACTTGGAGTTCAGGTTGAGTGAGGGGCACCCAGATTCCCTGGGGTTGGAGGGCAAGTGTTCATGCACATGTGTTTACAGGAGAGCAGATGCCTGCTTCTCAGAGACCCTGGGGCCTCCTGTCCATATCAGATGAGGAAACAAGTTCTGGGAGGTTCCTCAGCTCCCTAAAGCCCCTCCACTGGCCAGTGGACATCCGAGGCCTCAGACTTTGCCTGTGCAGTCAGGCCTGGACACTGCAGCTCCGGAAAGCGATGTCCGTACCCCTCCCGGCTGACTGGGTCTTTTAGGAGCTATCCATCCACACCAGGGGATCCCAGTACTGAGCATCTAGAGTGGACACCAACCTCCTGGCCCCGTAGGGTACTGAGTGTCCACACCAAGGACCAATGTCAGCCATTCCCCAGCAGGAGTCTGTCCCAGGCCCAATGGGAACCGACTGAAATCGACTTCCAAGGTGACAGCGGCCTGAGGGCATCTCCGACCCTGTTCCCCCTCACCCATCAACCCTGGAGTCAATGCCCCAGGCAGGGCTCTCCCTCCTGTGCAATTCAGTTAAACAAGAAGTCAATATGAATTGTCAGTTTATTTCTTTCTGGTGAAAGAAAATCTGGCAAAGTCTTGGCATAAAATGGTGTTCCATGCCTGTGGGCTGGTGACCTCTTGGGGCCCCACAAATGCCAGCCTGGCCTTCGAGGCCATGGGTACAAAGCCTGGATGGCACAGAACCTGGCCAGAGGAGCTGCAGTGTTAGCTCAGGGCAAGCTCTGTGTTCCTGACTCCCCAGAGCCCCCACACTGGGGATCCATAGGCATACACCAACAGCTACACGTGATGCCACAGCTTCAGAACTGTGGGTCGGACCACGGAACCTGGGGTGGACAGGACCCTGGAGCTGCTGCGGTCAATGCCCCAACAGCCTGAAGGGGACACAGGTATAGAGGGTTTAGGGACATCCCAGCTTCCTATTGGTCCCCAAGCCAACATTTTTCCACAAGGGAGAGCTAATGTGAGGGGAGGGATGGTGACTCCTCACTGATTAAAAGACAGTCACTGATGCCTGGCTTTGTAGAGGACTTTGGACAAGTGCTAAGCAAAGAGGAGGAACTTGGAGATGCTGTGGGTGCCGATTTCTCAGGGAAGCAAAGCAGTGAGTGAGGGTCCACAGATGCCCGTAAGCAGCTGGGACTCAGGCCAAGACCCCTCTGGGTACCAAGGTGGGATGAGTCCATCTGGATGTGAGGCAAGGAGGGGCTGGGCGGGGCTGAGAGTGACTAGAGGTCTGTCCCAGCTCTGCCCTGGGCCAACCCCCAGACTCCCTGCCTTGCCTATCTGGTGTCCAGGTACATCCTGATCTCAGGTGACTTCCGTCTGGATACACCGACACATAGGGCAAAATGAGAGATACAGACTATAGGACTGATGGGAACTGGGGCCACCAGGATCCCCAGCCCAGCCCCAGAAAAGGCCCTCACCCTGCTGGCCACTCAGCTCATGGCGGTGAGGACCTGCTGGTGTCATCCTGGTGATCAGACTCAGCATGGACCCTCTCCTCCAGGGCATCTAGTCCCAGCACTGTTGGCTTCTTACCTTTGTGGCTCCAAACCCAGAGGAATGGGGTGGAGTCCTTTCTCAGGGGACTCTCTCCTGTTACAAAACCTAGAATCACTCACAGATACGCTGCCTCTCCCCCCACCCCTTTTTCACTTCTACAGACCGAAATGAAACTGAGGATTCCTAAAAACCACTCAGTGCTCCAATTCCACTGGGAATGGAAGTCGGAGGATCGGGGGGCACTACCTGGAGGAAGAGACCTAGGGAAGCCAGGTAGATGAGGTCAGGAAGCCGGGTTGTGCAGCTACGGACAGAGAGCCTTCCAGACCCTTGGCCACCTCTTCTCCACAACCTGCTCTGCTGCCAGGATTCTTCTGGAGAATTCCATCTCATAAGAGATGTATTTGACCCAGCATGACCATCCCACTGAAGCCTGGCCCTCTCAAGGTCATTCAAAGTCTTTGCACTCAGCAACCAAGAACACAGACGAACCTTCCTGCTCCAGCAGGATGCCTATAGCGGACCAGAACCTTCCAGCTGACCCACGGTCATCATGGCAACCCCCCACCTCTGCCCATCACACACTCAACTGACAAGAATGATTTGCCAGGTGAGGAACCAGAGGGAGAACATTCCTTGAATTTGAATCAATAGAAGGTACCTCCTCAAACCATCCTAAAGGACCTGATGCTTAGAATGCTGTCTTCAGCTGTTGGGGAATTTTAAGCCCACAAGGCTGTTTCATCAGATGGTTTATATCTGAACAAACTGAGGCTCAGAGGGTAGGGGGAAGGCTGCCCAGTGTAGGTTACAAGCAGGAGAACCAACGCTGGGTGGGGGGAACTCTCCAGCAGGTGGGCAAGCGTGGGGCACACCTGTACTGTGTTCCCTGTGCTGGTGGAAGCCATGGGTCTGGCCTGGCTGAGGCTCCCAAGCAGATCTGCGGGGAGAACAGATGGGCAGACAGCCACAGATCGGGCTGAGAGCGCATCATGGACGGCAAACCCTCCTTGGCCCTCCTTGCCGAACCGCTTCCTCCCCAAGCTCCAGGGACTCGGGGCACACTTCTGGGGTCCCAGAGATATGGGCCTCCTGCTAAACATGGTCCCCTTCCTATCCCACCACTGGGTGGGGACGACAGGATAGGGGGTGTCAGGGAGGCCACTCACCCATCAGCGTCACTGATGAGGGGGTGCCCTTCTGAATGGCGGCCTGCTGCAGAGCTTGCAGGGCTATTCCTGCCCACCTTCTGACCACGCCTGGAGCTGTCCCCGCCATCACATCCCAACAAACACTGGTCACTGAGCCCTATGCAAGGGACACTCTGGTCAGAAAGAGAACTCTCGGGCTGGCCCAGCCAGGACACACCGCACCCCACATGAGACTTGCAGACCAGCATTCATGGGTGCCTTGGGGGCCAGGACGGAGCCCGTACACAAGAGGGCAGGTGGGTGCCTCCTAGACTCCAAAATCCAGAATGCCACCTCAGGGCCAGGGCCACCTGCTGCAGGGAGCCCTGCCTCCCAGGAAGGAGAGGAATGTTCAAGGACAGGGAGCTGGCTGCTCCGAGGGAGGGCGACTGACAGTTCCCAGTGTGTCGGCCCAGTGGTACCCCAGGTGTGCTGCCTGGTGAGGGTCACCCCTAGAGTAAGACCCCACAGGGCCTCCCTCTAGGACACTGCTCTGTCCTGGCCCCCAGGGGCACCGTGTCACCCCCAGCACTCCTCTATTTCCTGGGGGCTTCTGCCCGACCCACAGCCCTGACCACCACTCTGTAAGCACACATGCTGAGAGGACTATGCCGGGGCCTGCCTGAGGGCACTGGAGCAGGAAAGGGTGTGGGGTGTGGCCCTGGAGAGGGGACACCCTTAGAAGGCCGGAAGCAAATGCTGCCCATCTGGGGTCTCCGACAGCAGCTCAAAAGGTGAGCAGAAGAATGAGGTTCACAGAGCAGGATCTGGTCCACTGGAATCGGGGAATCTTGGGCCAGCTGGGGGCTATCGATGCAGCCTGGCCCAGGGACTTGTCGTCTGAATGGAAGAATCTTATGAAATGAAACAGGAATCAGACCCTGATGAATAAACAGTAGACACTCCACTGGGCCTGGTGGAGCAGATCAGACCCCCTTCACTTGGGGAGCCTAGAGCCTCGGGCTTCTGCTCCTGGCCTGAGACCCAGGCTCAAGGATGGAAACCAAGGTGGTACCTGCTCAGACCCTCCAACCCCGCTCTCCTCCCCCACCTCCGAGAGCCAGTCGCCCTGCCCAGCACCTCACTAGGGAGCAATACCGCCACGTGGACCAGATGCAACTGAGCCTCCCCAAAGAGGTGAGACTAGGGTCTCGCCCTTTACCAGGATGTGCAAGGGCCATGGAGACAAATGCCAGCACCTGGAGCCCACTGCTCAAAGAAGACAAGGAAACAGCACAAACCAGACAGCAAGCGACGCATGAGCAGTCCTCAGCCTATACGACCTCAGTTTACAGAGATCTTGTCCAGGACAGCCTCACAGTGCAAAGTGGGGCGGGGGTCACAAAGCATCTCCTTGGAGGCCTCGGTCTCCCTGTGTATTTCCAAGTCTGCCTGAGAAGGGACAGCAGAGACATGCAAGGGGCCGGAGGGACCATGGGGACCACGTGTTTCCTTTACTTCTCTGTGCCCAAGATTATCCAGCATAAGAAAGCATCCTCACATCACTGTTTAGACCTGAACATGTCACCTGCACACACACATACACATATGCACAAGCACACATTTATACTGACACACACACTCTCTCGTGTTGCCCTTGACTGCAGGCTTCACACCAGTTTTAAAAGGGCACGATCTTCATGATTCGCTTCCAGCAGGATCCAGCAGTATTTAAACATAACCTACACACATCCTCCTTCCCAGGTGGCACTAGCAGTAAAGAACCCACCTGCCAATGCAGAGACTTATAAGAGACATGGGTTCGATCCCTGGGTCGGGACGATCCCCTGGAGAAGTACATGGCAACCCACTCTAGTATTCTCGCCTGGATAATCCCATGGACAGAGGAGCCTGGTGGGCTATGCTCCATAGGGTCGCAAAGAGTTGGACATGCTTGAGTGACTTAGCAGGCACACAAAGCTTACTTATCCTACTTCTAATATGTATGATAACTTTTAATACTCATTATAATGTAAATGCCATGCAAGTTGTTGGTGGAGGCATACAAATTTAAGTTTTGCTCTTTGGAACTTTCTGGGATCTTTTTATCAAGTTTTTTCAACCCTTAGTCGGTTGACTCTGGATGTAGGGGCTGAGTATACTGCGAGCTGACCATCTGATTCTCCCCAGACAGTCTGCCTTTCTCAGAGCCCAGCGCACCAGCTGAGAGCTCTCACAGTACAAAGTCAGTGCTGCCCCCCTTGTTAGCGGAGCCCCAATTTCTGCCCAAGCAAGTGGTGAGGATGTGGGGGACACCTCCGTGTTACAGGAACCAAGACTTCATTGCAACACAGAATCTGGACACCCCAGCATGTGATGTGTTGGGGGGGTGTTCAAAATGTTTTCCCACCAACAAACCCTGTCCTGCAAAAACCTGCAGCCCAGTCCAACCCTGGTTCTTGGAGGGCTCAGGAGGCCCGGTCCCAGCGAGGAGGTCATGGGAGTCCCCTGAGGTGGTGTCACATTCTTCCTGAACTTGGGGTGATGGGGTTGCCTGTGTGCTGGACAGTAGGGAGCCAGGGCTCGTTCAGATAAATTAGACCCTTAATTAGACCCTGGCTAGACAGGGCACACTTTCTTAACAAGGTGATTGGGAGTCCTGGGTGAGTCATAAGGATCCCGCCGTTTGGCCGAGACCTGGTCTGGTCAGCTGAAGGCCCCAGGCCCCTGCCTGCAGATAAGATCTCTTTGTGGAGGGTGGAGGCAGGAGATGAGGAAGGGCAGGATGTGCGGGGGGCAGGGGTAAAAACGCATCTGCCCCGGCCCTGACCGCCAGCAACACCTGGGGAAGAGGTGGTGAGCCTAGTACTTTGCCTAGGAATTTCAACTGCCTGACTGCCGCCAAGAGGAAGGGAGCCATGGATGTGGCTGGATTGGGGTGACCTCAGGGGAGGAGGCTGGGGAGAAGGTCTCTGGATGGCAGGCCGGGCTGCACGGAGATCCCAGGGGTCAACTTCACAGGCATCTCTGACGCAGAGGCCTCTGGGTCCCCCCAGGACAAGGGGTGAAAGGATTCTTGGGGTTACCTGCCAGCTGTCCCTGCCCACAACAGAGGATTCATCTGCCTTTACCTGGGTGGAGCGCAGATGGGACTCCTGACAAGTCCAGTCTTGACCTCCTGGCCCAGGGCATCCTGGAACTCACAAAATTTGGGGACAAGCAAGTGCCCTTTGCTGGGAGCTGCCCCGGGCAAGATCTCAAGTCTTGGCCTCAGGCAGGTTGCCAAGCGGCTCTGGGAAATGGGCCTCAGTCTCCCTGTTTGTGAGCAGAGATCACCACAGCCACAAGGCAGGGCAGAACCAGACACCCCCTCTAGCCTCCCTACCTGAGGCTGCTCCCCCCTCCCCAGGCCCTCTGCCCACTCCCCCACAGGCTTCCCCTGGAGGCTGCAGTCTGTCCTGAGGGGGTGGGAGTGGACAACATCTCTAATGGACAAGAATCATGGGGCAACAGCACCACCACTATGAGAAGCCTGTCCCAGAGCTGGACCTGCTGGTGAGGACCCACCTGCTGGACTGACCTCACGATGGCCAGGCCCCACACTCCCTCCCGGGGGCTCTTCTGCTTGCATCCCGGAGCCCTAGCACCATCCTCTGTGGGCAGCGGTGGCCAACCTTTGCTGCTGGTCACATGCAGGTAGTGGCCAGTGCTCGAGGAGGTGTCCCTCCCACAAGACGGGGGCCTGAAGCACTAAGGGTGGGGCCCTGGTGTGCCAGGAGGGGCCCGTGGTCTACAAACCCAGCAAGGGAGACCCGACCCTCAAAACAGCCTGGCTGAGTGTCTGCCGTGAGGACCCTCGGCCAACACCCAGGGACACAGATCAGTCCATCCCCTTCCTGCTCTCCAAACTGCAGACACTGCCCGCTGCCCTGATGCTTGCTGTTCAAAAAAAAAAAAAAAAAGAATCAAAAATAGTCTCAGAGACTGTTGTCCTCTGCTTCTGTGAGAAGAAAAGGAGACAGAGACGGGTGGAGAGCTGGGCTTCCACAGGCTGCGGAGGAGGCAGCCCAGTGGTGCTGCCACCTGTCCTGATGCCCGACGGCAGGCGAGGAGTTCCCAGCCCCAAGCCTAGACCACCTCCCATCTGCCGGGGGAACCAGTGCCGAGGCGTGCGCCTCGCCCCGACAGCCAGTGAAACTGGGCACTTGGGCTGTGGGGGCCGACTTTGCCCCATCCTGGAAGGGCCTCGAACCAGCCATGTCACCCAGCAAGGCCCCGTTACACCAACACACGCTCTTTTTTTATTTAAAATGACAGGCAGCCGAAAAGACAGAGTGCAGGCTTCTGTGTGTGAGCGCGTGTGCCCGTGTTCACCAGCCCCCGTGTGATCTAATGAGAAACACAGCCGGAGCCTGCATCCAGGCAAATGTTTAGGATTCCCTAACAGAAAAGCTGCTACTGATGGATCAGGGTGCCGCCAAGGAAGCCTGGGAGCTGGCGGGGGGCGTGTGATTCGACCACACCAGGGCCGCACCCTGGGTTAAGCCTCGCCCGCGGAGATGCCCCGGGGCCCAGCAGCTGAAGCAATTTCCTCTGCTCTTAAACCTTAGCCACGGCTCAGCGGGCAGACAATTGTGTGAACCTCCCAGTCCCCATGCTGGTGCCGCGCACAGCAGGGTAAATGCTCACTCTTGGGGGAGCGTGCGGCTCAGGGCCACCAGGTCCAGGAACCGCACAACACACGAGCTGTCTGTCCCGATCCCGGGCTCCCTGAGGGCTGCACAAGTTGTAGCCATGGCCTTCCACCATCTGCTGCAGCGGCTGAGAACACCCCCTGCTCCCGCGCATCCCCGAGACCCAGATGCAATTTTGAAAGTCAGATAAAGGACTTGGAAGGGCGTGGGCAGAGTTGTGGCTGGAGCCGAGCGGGCCAGTCCCAACCCCAGTGCCCAGGCAGGGCTCCCACGCTTAGGCGGGCGGCGAGTCCCAAGCTCATTCGCAGATGTTTTCACTCGGTTTGTAAATGTGCTCCAGGTCTAAGACATCACTGTTTGTTCTAGAAATCAAAAGGTCTTGCCTGGCTGTGAAAGACGCCTGACCGCCACCCGCCTGAGTCTCCCCCACCCCTTCCTGCAGGACCAGACCCGTGAATACATCGGGCAGGCGGAGGGGAGACCGGGACGCCAAGACTTTCGGTTTCTCCAGAGCTTGCGCTCTCCGTGTGCCCCCCTTCTGCAGGCTGATGGTCTGGGTCTGGCTCAAGCCATGGAGTCTGTCACCACGGTGGACAGTGCACGGTGTGACCCTGAGTTTAAAGAAGCGGCTGCCCCAGGTGGATCCAAGGGCCACCGGCTCCTGGGGGCCAGGAGAAAAGTCCCCTTCCACATGCCAGCGCCCCCACCCCCATCACTGGATGCCCGGGGCCAGGCAGGTCTTTGTTGGGCCACTACATGACCACTTGTTAAGGACTGTTGCCACCTAAAGCTAAGAGGCTGGCAACAGACCTCAAGTCCCAGGAAAGTTCTGCTGCGTCCCACCGTCCCTGTCTTTCTGCTTCTCTGTTTCTCTCTTTCCCTCAGGCTCAAAATCAGGACTCTCAAAGCACAGCAAAATAAGACTATTTATTTCCACAAAATTTATCATCCCCTTAAAGGGCCGCAGTGGCTGGGGTATTATTCACGCCGAGTGGGGACTCCACCCTCCACTGCCTCACTGGCATCCTTGGCAGCCGGGGGTTGGGGGGAGTGCAGGAAGGTCCGGGGAGAGGCCAGGCCCGGCTTTGATATCTCACTGATAACGTATTGTACAATTAGATCCATTTGACAATTTCCATTATGGCTGATAAAATATTTATCGAGCCTTGGAGATGATGTCTGGTGTCTGCACCATTTGTTCTGCTAATGGGGGGGGGGGGGCAGCGTGGAGGCTGCAGACTGAGCTGGGAGCCGCTCCTCGTCCCCTCCTCCCCATTAGGTTTGCAAATTGCCGGCACCAGTCGTAAATTACCGCCCAGCCCAGCGAGATTGATGCCGGCCTGACAGGGTAGGTAGGTGACTTGTGATGACATTGTTTCATGGAAGCATTAATCATGGCAGAAAGAGGAAATACCCTCAAATTGGCCCATAAGTCTAAATATTAAGGAATGAGAAGCAGGCAGTCGGAGGATGGTTTTAGCAAGAGCTGGAAATTGGGAAATGAAAAACATTTTCTATTATTTAACAAATCATCTTAATAATTCCCAGTGTTTTTGCTCAGAGTTCCGGGGAGCCCAGCCTGCAGGGACCAATTGTGCCGTGCTCTCTCCCCACCCCCGATGGTTAATAAAATGTGCCGGAGTCGGCCTCCGAGGCTGCCTTTGTTGCCAGATTTGTGTGTCCAGGAAAGGGGTGAAAACCCAGAGTACCAGCAGGCATGGAGCTGTGGGCTGGGGCTGCCTGCCTGACGGGTGCCTCCCAGCAGCGAGGGTTCTCTGCGGTGATAGATGTCGGACACTGCCTCGCTCAGGCCAAGCCCAGCACAGAGCCGCCCGTGAGCTCCGGAAACTGAGGCGGGACCGGATGGGCTGCGGGGCTCAGGATGCAGGGAGGGGGTGTCCGGCTGTGGTCCCCACCCACAGCCTGGCGTGTGGGGGCAGCAGGCATGTCCCGTGTGCCACTTTGGAGCCACAAGTGTTCACGCCGGCTCGTGTTTACAGCCCTGAGCTGGGCACTGCTTGTGAAATATCGCTGCGAAAGATAAATGGCTCTTAATGAATTGCCCCTGAGTTAGAGAGCCGACGCGGTTTTAATGCCAAATGAAAAATAAACACACCAATAAGTGAGTGAAAATGGTGGTCCAGGCGGGTGCTCGGCAGGGCCGGGTAGGGGTCAGGGAGGTTGGGGTCCGAGCCCTCCCAAGGCCGCTGGGCTCATCCCGATTGGGGGCCTGGTGGGAGCCTCCGGTAGCCACGTTTCTACTCGGAAGGCCGCGGTGCAGAGTAATTAAATTAAATTGATGCTGTCCCTGCTTTGAGGCCACCCTTGATTTAAGGCCAGAAAAGGAAGCAATTAAATTTAATAAAAACCAGGTTCCTAAACAAAGATACAAGGCCGGAGCGCCATCCGGAGCCTTGCCTGCCCGAGGGGGATGCTCTGGGTGCTCCCGACACCGCAGTCTCCTGCCAGCGCAAGGCTCCGATGCTGGGCTCACCAATGGCTTTGTCGCAAACCAGAACCGACAGTGCTCCTCGCGCCAGACCCATCGGCGGGCCGACCGCAGGGACCCGACGCCCAGGGGTGTCTGCCAGGCACCATCAGGTGGGCCACTGGGGCTCAAGGTCAGGGTTCACGGTCCCCAGGGGCACCTGCGAGGGGACAGCTGGGATGAGGAGTGTGAGGAGCTGCCCCCACCCCAGCGGGCTTTCTGCTGAGCCCCTGAGCATCTGCGTCCACCTCCTGCCCCCTGTGAGGAGGAGCTCTCCTGTGAGGGCAGCTCCTGCTCTCCACTCACATCAACGGGAGAACTCACAGCCTGGCAGAGGGAACGTGAACCACAGCAGAAATAGCTGACCCCGCCGACCTCGGCCAGCGGCGGTATCAACAGTGACCGTGAGATAGTCGACCCCCACAAGCCCCCCAACACGCAGTGCTGCAGGACTGCGCGGGGTGTCAGGCAGCCCCAGTCAGACCATCACACCCCTCCACACACCCCCTCAGCTAACTGCTCTGTCTCCTTGCTCTCCCAGCCGGGTGACCGGAGTTTGCAAAGAGAGCCGGTGGCTATCAATCCGCTGCATGCTTTGGGCAAAGGGGCCGGTGACTCACTATTGAAACAGCATTCCCTGCACCCCAGCGTCACCAAGGGCGGCCCAAGCCCTGTGCCTCCAGGGTCCTCACAGAAATGGATGGGCCCTGGGGGAGGGGAGATGGGGGCGGCAGGCAGGGCTCCAGCGAGAGGGCAGAGGCTTTGTGCTGAGTTTCTTGGGGGAGGTCAGGACTCAGTAGTGGTGCCGGGCAGGCCAGAGCTGGGTCATCCCTCTTCCCTGGTCACTTGGCCAGCCCGCCCCTCTGAAACAAGAAGCACAGAGAAGTCCAAACACGCTGTGTTTGGGGATAAGTCACGGAGAGACGCTACGTCTCTGGGCACCAGGTCTGAAGTGGCCCTGGGGACAGAAGCACTATTATCTCATCCCAAAGGTCAAAGTTGAACGCCCAGCACCGGGAAAACTGGCTGAGGGGGAGGTAAGGAGGCAGTGCAGGGGATGGCCCTTGTCCCTCATCCTCCTCACAAAAGGACCACGAACAGCAACAAACGGAGAAAAATGCCAAGTCCACCCGGCGACCCCAGCCCGGGGCGTTGGCTCATCCCCAAGGTTTTCCAGCTGAGTAACCTCACGGCCATGCCCCCGCCCTGTCCCATATGTGGCTGGAAGGCCTGGGCCCTGGCACCTGCTGGCTGGGGCAGGACTGGCAGAACTTCCAGAACTTTCCAGAACTTTCTGGGCTGAATCTCTCCCACCTTTGTTCTGGGTGCCGGTGCTGTTTTCTGGCTGTGACAGGAGATCAGGCCCTCTCGATTGCCGTCCAGCCTTGCCCCCAACTCCTGCACGGGTCTCAGTGCCAGGGTGAAGTAGAGCGGTGGGCAGCTCGGCCAGGCACATGTGGGCTTGTGGGCTGGAAGGACCCGGGCATCTTCAAGGAGACACTGAGGATGCACCTTGAGGATGACACAGGACAGACACTCCAGAACATGCGTGCTCTGAGGGTGCAGCCACAACGCGGGACAGACACAGGGTCCGAGTGGGCCTTCCCAGGGACGAGACAAGCACGACCCTAGACACAACCTCACCTGGGCGGCTGACTGTTGCCCCAGGACCCAGCACCTCAAGGCTGGCTCCGAGAATCGCTTTGGTGGGTCTGGCTTTCCCTTCGCTAAGAGATGGAGGCGAGAAAGCTTAAATGTCAGAAGTATGGTGGGTCCTTTATTTCACACAAAGCTCAGGATGGACACAGCCTCGCCCTCTTCCTCCCAGAGTTCCCAGATTACAGTTTCCTGACGTGGAAGTTGGGGTGGACTAGGGGAACACACAAAATTATTTGAATAGAGGTTTAGGGCTTTCCCCGCTTCTTCTCACCAGGCTGCACCCTCCTGATAACCAGCTGGCCAGGGCCCCTTGCCCCCTATCTCAGCACTTGTGGGGGGCCTTGGCCCAGAAGCCACTAGATGCTGCTCAGTCACACTGGTCAAGCGGCTGTGGGGACGAGGCAGGGGGCTGAAGTTCACAGGCTAATGGCTCTGTTGCCAACAAGAAGGGTACAGGGGCTTCTCTGAGGTAGGATCTTCTTCTGCATCAGGGATATTCCCCATGAACCCACTTTGTAGGAAACCTGATTTCCAGCTGCTACATGGGGGTAAGAAGGGAGCTTGGTTTAACATATCCAAGAAGGAAGCCTTCTCGAGTCTTTGTTCATCACAGGAAATCTCCACCGTCCTGCATCCACACAGAGCTACCTACTCCAGGGAGCCCTCCAGGATGGCCCATCTGGACCCAGCCATATCCTCCTTGACTCGTAGCACCTCCCTGGCTAGCAGGCAGGCACTCCAAGAAGAGGCTTCACTGCCAGAAGATTCTGGGACATTTGAGAGAAACATCCTAAGGACTCTGCCTGGGTGGCTGGGGGGCTACCACGGTCCCCAGAACTTATTTCACACATGATGAGGCTTTGCAGGAGGGAGGGGTCAGCTTTGCATTCCTCGCTCCCTGACGACAGGCTCACGTCTAAATCTGCACCGTGTGACCCATCTCACATGCTGGCTCTCGGGCCAGGCGGCTGTGAGGTCAGGGAGAGGGGAGAGGGGCCCAGGGGCCACCCGAGGGTGCCGCTGCGGATTGAGGTCTGCCCTTGGCCCCAGACTCCTGGGTTGGAAGTGGCTGGCAGTGGGGGCCATCTCAGGTCTGCTCTGCAGACCAGGGCCGGACTCCACTGACTGCACTTCCTGTCAGCCTCCCTCTGACTCAGTTTCCTCAAATGTGAAATGGGATGGGACTCCTTCCGCTGGCCCTTCCATCCATCCCGTTGCCTGATGACACAACCCTGGGGATGAGCCCCAATCCCGAGCCCCGTTTGGTGACCTGGGCCAGCATGAGGGCTGTAAACGAGTTCCTGGCAGCCCAAGCACCGGAGCTGTCGCACCACTGGTCACTAGGCAGGACAGGGTACAGTCTGTGGGATGCCCAAAGGAGGGGCTACTGTGCAGGGTGGGGAGGAGCCTGCAGGGGTCTACACATCAGGGTGTTTGCCAGGCGTGGGAGGTGGGGGTGTGGGCAGCTCAGGTAGGCCTGGTCTACATCCTGGTTCCTTCGTCCACACCAAGGATGAAGAGCTGCTCCCCAGAGAGACCAACACCCAGGGCCTGGGACAGCTCAGGGCCCTCAGAGCTGGCCCATCCGAGCTTTCGGACACAGGGATGTGGCAATCGTTGTGACCCAGATTAGGAGCCACTCTGCCCACTCTGCCCCCCAGAGAAACGGTGACAGTGAAGCAGCAGGGGCAGGGCCCGGGCACAGCCACGTTGGCCCACTTTCCTGCAGTGAGCACTTGGGAGATGCTGGTGCTTGGAGAAGCACCCTGGCCTCCCCAGGCCTTCACCTCTACCTGTAAGATGGGGGACACCAGAGCTGAGCTCCGCATGTGCCATGAGGACAGTAGTTGATGTGTGAGCCCCTGGGGGTGTCGCTCAGCACCTCCACCTTCCCTGCCAGCCCCTGTGGGATGTGGGGGCAGCTCCGCCCCCGCTGGTGTCCTGTGGCTCCGGGGACAATACCAGCAAAACAAGCTCATTGCACCTGGACGTTTAATTTCAACTGCTGGAAAATGAGAGGAGACACCTCGGTGCTCACTCTCCAGGCTCTCCACCCAGCACCCCAAGAGGGGCCCTGCCCCCTCCCCAGATCCCACCATTCCCGGGCCACTGGAGGACATCGAGGAGGGTCCCTGGGGATGGCACTCGGGGGACTTCGCCCAAGGAGCCAGGGGCAAGGAAGGGAAGGGGCAGCAGGGGTCTGGTGCAGGGCGGAACAATGCCAGTGCCTGTTTCTCGGGGTAACCCAACCCTGTAATTACGCTGAGCCCCGGGGGGGCGGGTGCTGGGGCCATAATGCTGGCGCTCGGAAGGAGTCCGGGGAAGAGACCCTTCAATTGTCACTGCCACGCCAGGCACATTGCGTCAGGTGGGCTCCGGTTACTGGGCTCACAGCTGGCGTGTCACCTGCCCGCGCAGAGGGGGCGGGAGCGGCCTTGGCTGTGGCTGCCCCAGCTCCTGGAGCACTGGACGTGCTGTGGCAGTCCCTTGCCGGCAGGCACAGTCTCATTGTTTGCCCTCAGATAAGAAATGTGGGCTCGTGTTTTCTTTGCTTGAGAAAATGTCGGGCCCAAGGACTGTGTCTGCGAGACAGGAAGAGCCAGGCGCAGGGGAAGGGCTATACTGGCCCACCCTTCCCCCAGGCGCCCCTCCCCAGGGTCCCCACCTGCTCTCAGCCCGGCCTGGGGGAAGAGGCTGGAGACCTGTGCCCAGCGTCGCATTTGACTGGGTCAGGGTTCCCCAGAAAAGGACAGGGACCACAGGGTTCACTCTCCTTCCCAGACAGAGCTGGGCCAGAGCCCCGGGGCTCTATCATGGTTTCCAGGGTACACTGCAGCCCCCCAAACAAGCGGGTGCCCCAGCAATGCCAGGAAGACGCCCGTCCTCCCTTGACCCGGCAGGAGGCCAGTATGCGGATGTGGGACCCCAGGCCGCAGCCTGTGGGTGGCCGGCAGTGCCCCCGCCTCCTGGCAGCTCAGCCAGTCTAATCCCCCGGCTAATGTGGCTGGTTCCCTCCACCAGTGTTCGGGTAGGTGGGTCCCTGGTGCCCCACGCGGGCCCTGCGGTCGGGCCTTTCCACCGGACAAAAGGCCGCCTGTTCGCTGCCTCGGCCTCATCGCGGCTTAAGGACATTTTTGTCATTTTTGACCAGCTAATGTCCTGAAAAAGAAAATAGGTTCTAATCGCTTTAAGTTTAATCTTCACTGTTTTGAACACTCTAGGTGCCGGTGCTGGCTCTCCTGGCCCAATTAGGTCCCAGCACTGCTGCTCACTGGCCTTTTCCTGTGCCCCCTCCCCACTGCAGTGTCACAGGCGGGCTGCACAGCCCAGACCGAGGTCCTTGGCCTCAGTGGTGGATGAGAACCACCCCCACCCCCTAGCCATGTTTTGTCCTGGAGACCCGTCCACGCCGTCCTCCCAGCCCTGTGTCCATGCGCCACCCCTGGCTCCCAGCCGCTGCTCAGCTGTGCCCTCTGCCTGGCGTCCTCTCCCTCTGCCAGCAGATCCTGCGCCAGCCAAGTCCTCTTCTTTAAGAATCAAGATGCGTGCCATGTTTCAGGGAACCTTCAGCTGCCAATCTCCTCCCCCGCTGCTGGCCTCCCGGTCCTTCCCACACAATTCCCATTATTCGGGCAGAGGCTGGGGCCCGGCCTCTCTTCCCATCGGCCATCAGCTCCAAAGGGCAGGCTGGGGCCACTCCTCTCCCGCCCCAGCACTGAGCCCAGATCCTGGCTCCCTGAATGTAGGATCACTGGTTTCAGGGGAGCCTTTAACCCCTCTGCAAAGTGAAGCCCACAGCTCAGCACCTTGTGGGTTCTGTAGCAGTTACCTGAGATGGAATGCAATAGCCAGGTGCCTCCCAGGGAACTTGGTAAGGTGAGGGTAGGGCTGGGAACCACACCCAGGAGTAGCAAGCGCTGGGAGGGCCCTGAACCGTGTGATCACAGGCTCTTGTGGAAGAAACCGCACCGTACCCCCACAGGGCCAGCTTCAGTACAGCCTTCCTCTGTGGCGGTCCCAGGTGCCGCCACCCAAGGGCCATGTACCTGGAGCCAACCCGAGCCAGTCCTGCTAAGCTAAGCACTCAGGGTGTTTCCTCTCCTCCAGCACTCAGTTGGGACGTGCCCCTGGCCTGTGCGGGAAGGGCACATGTGCGAGCCTCACACCCACCATCCACCCACCCTCGGACGCATGGGGGCCCCCGACCACTATCGAGGCCATGCCTGCCTCTCTGGAGCGTGCTGCTGTGGCGCCTTCTGGGGCAGTTAAACACGGCTCGGTGCTAATTACAGGCCTGTTTTTCCGTAAATTGGGGGCAGAAGCACAGTATTTGTGTTTGCAAGAAGCCTGGGCCCTGGGCGGCCCTGCCGAAGCCACCCGGTGTCCTTTTGGGAAACAGGAAATTCCTAAGCGAACCTGCCCGCCTGTCCCAGCAGGGAACTCCTCAGAGAACTTGGGGCCAAAATGAGGGTCATTTTGCTTCAGAAATAAGTCCTGTTTCAAATGAATCATCCTGTCTCTCTTAGGAAGCAGGGAGAGTATGGATAGGATGGCTCTACAATGTTCTGCCCTCCTGCTGCCTCCAGAGAGGCAAGATCCCTCAGAAAGATGGGAGTGTGGGTGATGCGAGCAGGTGGAGAAGCCCCTTCCCACCCTTTCCCAGAATCCAGGGGCTGCGGTGATGAGCTCTGCAGCACGCAGCCCCTCTGTCTCTGGAGGCATGTGTTCTCCCCTGGAAGGTTCTGGAAAGTTCCAGAAAGATCTGTGTGGGCAGGACCCTTAGGGCCAAGGCACTGCTCTGAGCAGGCCCAGCTTCCTGTCCACCCCCAGCCAACAGCCTCCTCTCCTTTGCCTGCTGGCCAGAGACACATCCGGGCAGGGACCAGGCCCCATACCTAGGTTCTAACACTTTGTAAACCTCGTTGCGATAACAGGGTGATATAATGACTTGGCTGTGATGCTGGAGAAGACTCTTGAAAGTCCCTTGGACTCCAAGGAGATCAAACCAGTCAATCCTAAAGGAAATCAACCCTGAATATTCATTGGAAGGGCTGATGCTGAAGCTGAGGCTCCAATAATTTGGCCACATGATGTGAAGAGCCGACTCATTGGAAAAGACCCTGATGCTGGGAAAGATTGAAGGCAGGAGGAGAAGGGGACGACAGAGGATAAGATGGTTGGATGGCATCACCGACTCAAAGGACATGAGTTTGAGCGAATTTCAGGAGATGGTGATGGACAGGGAAGCCTGGTGTGCTGAGTCCATGGGGTCACAGAGAGTAGGACACGACTTAGTGACGGAGCAACAGGCATAATGAGCACACATTTCTCTCCGCCACGCAGCCACGCTGCCCTTCTGCGGGCTCCACAATCCACCCTCCTGGGCAAACCCGGCTTCCGGCTGCTGGGGCTGCAGA
Organism: Oreotragus oreotragus; assembly: GCA_006410675.1. Taxonomy (NCBI): domain Eukaryota; kingdom Metazoa; phylum Chordata; class Mammalia; order Artiodactyla; family Bovidae; genus Oreotragus; species Oreotragus oreotragus. Next base: position 391,354 of record SJYX01021845.1, read on the forward strand.
GACCCAGCCCAAAACTAAATAAATAAGTTTAAACCTTTAAAAAGTGCTCTTCGTGCCCCATTGTGCCCCTGATTGCTCATTCCCCAGCTATATAATTAGCACATAAAGAACTCTCGCCTCCAAATTAAATGGCAGTAATTGGGTTTTTAAAAAAACTAATTTAAACCCTAAACCCTTTGAAAAAAATTGTCATTGTTTACATATTAAACGGACTAGCATTTTAAGTCTTATGGGGCTAATTTAACAGGCTTATCTAGGACGTGGGCCACAGGGGCGAGGCNAGTAATTGGGTTTTTAAAAAAACTAATTTAAACCCTAAACCCTTTGAAAAAAATTGTCATTGTTTACATATTAAACGGACTAGCATTTTAAGTCTTATGGGGCTAATTTAACAGGCTTATCTAGGACGTGGGCCACAGGGGCGAGGCCTGGAGGAGGGGGAAGACTCTTTCTCCCCAGCAGCAGGAGAAGGGCCTCCCGCCCGTGAGGAGGGGACCAGAAGCCCAGGGCAGCCCCATCACAAGGACAGAGCTCAGGACCAAGGTCATCTTGTGGTCCCTGCTGAGCTGGGGACAACCCCAGCCTGCGGCCACCGCCCCAGGGTTCTCAGACAGGGAGCTGGCACTTCGGAGCTGGCACAGACAGGGCATGTGGTGGGGGGGCAGGCGGCTGGCACTGCCCACTGCGCATAAACATTCACTTATTGTTTCTAAAACTGTCTCATCACCTTTACTCTACGCATTGGAGGCAGCAGGCGGGTATAAGAATTTGACTTAATTTTATTTTCGCACTAAAAAACCCTTTGAAGTAAACTGAATGAGAAATAGGTTGGGACGGCTACAAGCGAAATGACAAGATTTTAGTGAAAACCTTTTTTAAAAAATAAACCTTATCTAAATGGAGAGATATATCATGTTCTTAAATGCGAAGGGTTAAAAATCATAAAGTTTTCTTTCCCCTGAACGCTAACCTCTAAATGGAATAGAAAAAAAAAAAAAATGTCTAATGTCTTTGTTGTTTAACTTGAAAAAAATGACTCCAAAGTTTTTCTCGGTGCAGGGGGTGGATATAAAGCTGGACGGTGACAGTCAATATTCAACAGAGAAGAACCAAGCTCATCCATAAATTTGAATATTTGCGGTATGGTGCAAAGATAATACAAATAAAAATAAATTAGTTGAGACTTTCGTGATGAGGAGCAGGTGGGAGGAAACTCAGAGCAGGGCCAACCACACTCCGACCAAGGCGGTCTGGAAGTCAGGGCTGTCTGCAGGCCCAGACACCCCCACGCCCCACCCTCCCTCGATCCCCACCCCACATGGTCTCCACAACCACGAGCCGAGCACCAGAGCAGTGACCCATGGGCCAAGTTCTCAACGCAGCCCGGGAACCCACGAAATGGCCGGAAAGAAGTGAATGAGATTTGCATTGTCTCACGAGAGGTGGAAGGGGACCGAGGTGTCAAACTGCATGAGAGTCACGCATTGACGTAAGGCACAGAAGTGCCACCCCACACGTGAAGAAAGGAAGGTGAGCTCGTAAGCTCTTGAAAATTCAGAAGCTGCAGATAAGGGTCCCTGGGGGAAGACTGGCAGTGGGTGGGCAGGCGAGGGGACGCTGGGAGTCAAGTCCCAGACACATGCATTAAATTGGCTGCAGGGAGGTAGGTGCTCCATCCACAGCTGGCTGCTGAACAACGATTTGGGACACTGTGGGGACGAGATGGCTCGGTTTCCAAACTCAAGGACGTGCCTGGCCCCTGACCACCCGAGAACCCCTGATCCCTTTCTCCTGAAGCCTGGGGGGTCGCAGCTGCATTTGGAGACTTGTTTGGGGTCTGCCAAGGACACACAGGGATGGGGGCACAGGTGGGAGTGGACTGACCCTTGAGGACTTTAGGGAGACCCAGGCCGCTTGCAGGCCATGGGGGACCCTGGGGCAGGCGCATGGCTTGGCACTCTGGGGACCACTTAGCAGAGGGTGTGTGTCTGGGGTCTCAGCACTTTTCACCTTTCTTCAAATCATCGTGGAAACACTTCTGCCGGAGCAGGTCCTCTGCACACAAGCCCAGCTGGCCCTTGGGTGGGGCAGTCAAATGGGGGGGTGACCCTCCCGGGCCCTAAGGCCCAAGGGCAGCAGGGGCTTCTCAAGTCCTGGCCAGGCTCCCTCTTTCCACAGGCCTGCTTTTCCTTCTCTCCCCTCATCATTTTCATAGAGCAAGGATTCTTATCTCATCTGGAGGAAACTGCCAATAACTATGACATGATGTGTTATGTTAAATAAATTACATGTAACACAATAGAATAAACTGCATATACATATGTTTACTGCATGCTATACATGCATACATATGTCCATGTGTACACACAACACAGAGAGGAATAGAGTGGGAAAGAGCATTTGTCAGGTTGGGGTAGGGTGAGTCTAGACCAAATCCTTTTTTCTTCTAGGAGTTTCTATCCTGCAGGGTTTGGGACCGAGTACCTGCAGACACCCAAGGCACAGATGCCCCCAGGCTCTCCATGGAGACAGGAGAACGGGAATCTGCCACAGAGGTCCCTGAGCTCCCATCCGGTCCGGACCTGCCTGTGAGACTCAGGACGGGTCCATGTTGGTTTGAAATGCATGGGTGCTCTGAACCTCCTGCACTCTGCATGGGTAGTGTGCACATGGGTGCACACACGTGCACACGCACACACCCCAGGATCCCCCTCTGGCTGCCACATCAGGGCCAGCAGATGGCCCCCAGTGGGCAGGTGATGACGCCCACACCAGCCTCCCTCGGCTACCCTCCTTTCATTTCACACGGCCCTCTCGCCTTCCAGACAGGACACCAGACTGGCAGCCATGGTGCCAGGCAGGGGCCAAGTAACCCCAGCTCCCAGCAGGGCACTTGCTGGACCACAGACAAATACGACATCTCTGTGTCCAGCTCGTTCCCACGGAGCCCAGCCCGGCACATCACTGCCCAGAAAATACCAAATGACTGACGGTGCGGTCACTACCGGCATAAAGGAATGAAGAAGTGACCCCATGATAGTCTCAGGTCTGTTCTACCCAGGACAAAGCAGGACCCAAAGTGGACTTCACGGCCCTCCAGCTTCCTGCACAAGGCACTGGGGTGGAGAGCAATAAACAGATGGCTGCCTGTCACAGCGGACAATCACTGCTTCTGCCTCTCCAAAGATAATTCTTCTACCAAAGGCCGAGTGTACATGGCAGACAAACCAACCTTTCTTTCAGTGGTAAAGCATTCAGGGGCCCTCTCACGGACCTGCTCCCTCTGCAGTAGGACTGACCAGAAGGACAGGAGGCTTTGATTCAAGTACCAACTGAAGTGGCTGGAAATACACTGGTCCTTTTCTCAGGAATCAGCCAGAAGCCTCCCGACAAAGGCCAGGTCCAGACCCTGACCGTAGGCACAGAATCCCTGCGACCACCCCATCCCACTCTCCAGGCTCCTGGTTGAACAGCCGGGGCTGACAGCCCTCCCCAGACCGGGGTCAGGTGGGCCACTTGCCCGCTGCTTCCGCTCACAGAGGCAAACTTGCCTCCGCCCAGGGAGCCGGCCAGCCCTGACCAGGGTCCCACCGTCCTTTGCCTGGTGGAGATGGGGCCAGCTCTCAGCACAGAGGGAGTGCAGTGGCCCGGAGCATCTGTATCATTTTACAGGCGGAATGGATCTGCTTAGCAGCAAGCCTTCCAAAATGAAACCAGAAACCAGGTCTAATCATTTGAGCTCGATAAAGACTCCCCAAGTGCCCGGGAATCTGGGCTGCGCCGCACTGGTAACCAGTATCCTTTCTCTCCAGAACCATGGATCCTACAAGCAGCAGAATGGAGTGCGTTGGCTGCACCCCCAGAGTTTAGGGGTAGGGGGGGCATCTATCTCACAAGGGCATCGTCTGGGTAAGATGATATCTGATGTAGCGAACTAGAAAAGCAAAGTTCACGAAAGCAGCACAGATCAGCTTTTGGCCAAGTCTGTGCACGGCTGTTATGCATTTTAAACCAGCCGATGCCAGATCGTAGCAGGCTCCCCTGGCCAGAAACCAGGAGGGTCAGGCGAGGATTGCAGAGGCGCTCCGAGATTTGTCTTTAAAAAGCACGGTGCTGAAATCTATTTTGAGTTTTGCAAAACAAGAGGCCGTCAGGGCCTGTCTCCCTCCTCCATCTCTTCTCTCTGACCTTTCCCTTCTCCTTTAAAACCAGCGTCCCAGCCTCATTCCCACTGCTGACTTCTAGCTCCAGGCCCAGCTGGGCCGAGCCAAGGTGTCAGGACAGGAGCCCAGCAGCTGTGTCCAGTGTCCACTCACTGCCCATTCCCGGCTCCAGGGCACCGCTTCTGGATGGAGCAAGCCCCCAGCCCTCCTAAGTCTGCCAGACACTCAGGGAGGGCATCTGGCGGCGAGGAGCAAGCGCTGGGCTTGACCACGGACCCATGCCCCACCCCCACCCCCACGCACCAGCCACACAGACTCAAGAGGCTTTCAGGAATGCTCCTTGCCCAGCCCTGCCTTGTTGCCTTCACACAGGCTGTTCCCTAGACCAGTCTGAGCTGGGGTTCCTCCTCTCCTCCCTCTGGAAGCATCTTCCCTACAACGGAGGGTCCACAGGAGAGCCCAGGGCTGCAAGCACTGGTCTGCCTGTCCCCCCACCCTCCACCTCCCAGAGAGCCTCAGTCAGCACCCCTGGCCTCCCAAAGCCCACCCGGGGACTCCAAAGCCACACCAGATGCCAGAGCAGCTTGTTTCTGAAGGCCCTTCCACAAGGGCAAGAGAATCTAGATGCTGTCCACAGGTCACCAAGCCTGTCACTCACTGTGCACCTCCATCCGACCTCCAGGCCTTACCATGTTCATCTCTACAATGGGTCCACTCAGGCCGTTCCCCATAGCACAGGGAGGAACTGAGCCACTGGGAGCTGGGAGAGGCCCACAGAGAAGGCCATGCCCGGGCAGCCAGGGCCAGGCTCGCCTGGGGCCCGGCCGGGCTGACACTCTTCCCAGGACAGCAGGGCTGGCCAGGCGAGGCCTGGGGACCAACCGCTGCCTCCACCGGCCGGAGGAGCTGGGCCGGGAAAGGAGGCCACAATGGGCCCTTTTCTCCCCATGTTGGTTGAGACAGTTGAGTTGAGAATATTTAAGCAGTTGTACATTCACAGATTACAGCGAGGGGCGAGGGAGACCTAGGGAAGGAGCCAGGAATCAATGCATAATCAGATAACCGCCCGCTCGTTGCTGCTTTAAGCGAAGATCAGCCTCTCAGACTGTAATTCCTCCTGCTAATTAAGCAGCCTGTTAATTGCTCTTGGGGTTCTAATGCCCGTCATTGTGCCTGTAACAGCCGCTGACAGCAATGGGCCTGGGGCTCGGGGCCCACAAAAGAGCCCGGCCCTTAATGAGTCGCCAGAGTGGGGACCCGCACCACGGGCTGTGCCTCCCCTGGGCACTGCATTCCCTCGAGGGGCCCGGCACGGAGGGGTCAGTGCCCCTCATGCTGACCAAATGCGCCACAGACGCTGGGACTCGCCAGGACGGAGAGCACAGGGCAGACACCCAGGGCCACAGCTCTTTCTTCTCTCGAGAACCCTCCCTGGTCCAGCACTAGATGGCAGCTCCCTGCAAACTCACAGCTCCCCGAAACTTCCTCGAGTGTCAGCCAGGCCAGTGTGGGGCCCAAGTTAGCCCAGAGCATGTCCCGCTGTGCCAGCTAGCCACTCTGTCTCTTGGAGCCTAGGGTGGAAGCCAATGGCCTGGACCATGTGGCCTCCTCTCTGGGACCTCAGTTTCCCCTGTATGACCTGGTCCTGATGGTGCTGCCTCAGAGGGTCATGAGCTGAGCAGACTCCAGCCAGAGATATCACAGAGTGGCCCACCCTCTCCTTCCACCCTGGTCGGAGGGTACTGAATCGGCCTCCCAGTCAGCTCTGGGGGCCTCTCAGGCCTGGGCTGTGCAGTGAGAGCCTGGACTTGGCCCAAGTGGTTCCAGGTCCCTGAAGCCTGCTGGTGCGGGGAGGATGGGCCTTCCCAAAAAGGTGCAATGCCAGAGGAGCTTCCACTGCAGGTGCTGTTGCCTTTGGCCACTGAGAAGCTTGAGCAAAGCTGAAATGTCAGAGCCATTAGGCAAAGAGAAGCTGGTAGGGCTATGTTTGGTTTGGGTCTGCTGAGCAGGGTTTTTCCAGAGATCCAGAAAGAGCAGCAGAGAACACCAAGACCCAAGGGCCTGGGGGAGGCAATGCTGGCAGACTCAGGGCAGGGTGGAGGTACAGGGTGGGGTGTGCCTGCCTCCAGGGCTCCTTTCTTCCCTGCAGGTCTGCCCTGGGGGAAGGGCTGCAGATCCCTGGGCTGGCACATCAGCCAGGGAGGGGAAGATATCACCCCATCTTGCTACTGTTCCCCCAAAGTTGAGAGGGTCACCAGAGTGCCAGGCAGACATGCCAGGGTGCAAATTCTCACACCCCCTTCCTTGCCAGGGGGACTGGCAAGATGGCACAGTGGCCTAGAAGCCAGGCCAGGCCTGGAATGCAGCAGGTGGCTGCTGGTTCAGCGAGAAGGTCGACCTTGAACCTAGGGCTCCGGCATGGCCATTGCCTCTGTCCTACCTGGTCCTCCGTTACTGGACAGCAGTCATTCGTGAAGCTAGCCCCCTGGTGAAGGTCGCTTCCAGCCCAGCCAGGCCACCAGCAGCGCAGAGAAGCCTGCAGGGGTGCCGAAGACACCAAGCTTCCCCCTGGGGCTCCTGTGCCAGTTCCATGGGGCTGGGGTCTCACACCTGGTGCTGAGAGACCGCCACCTGCCAGGGCACCAATGGCAGAGACAAAGTCTTACAGTGGGCCTGAGTCAGAGCCACACCTGCCTTGCAGGGGGTTGAAGGGGTGCAAGGGCTTTGCAGCCAAGACCATGGCCGGGACCCAGGTAGCCACACTGGGCAAGCATTTCACAGGTGCTGCTTCGTTCAGCCTGATAAGGACAGGAGTTCTCCTCTGTCCCCCAGATGAGGAGAAGTGGAATGACTTAACCTACATCCAAATATGCCCGCCTCCCAGATCCCAGCCGAACTGCACCCGTGGCCTCCAGCATCCCAGGGAGCGCACGGCGGGGCCTGGGCTGGGCTGCCTCACATCACCTGGAAGCTGGAAGCTGCTCTCTGAACCAAAACCCAGTAAAGAGGAGGGTGGGAGCTCAAGTCACAGAATGGAACCTCCTCCAGGAAGACCCCATGTGGACTCCAGCCATTCTCCACCCACAATCCGAGGAAAGCATTTCATTGGCCTCCCACCTCACTGGGTGGGGGGGGGGTTACAGACTCAAGTGATGCCTCAAAATACACTGTTCTCACCCCTCCATCAGCGCCGGTCCCCTCTGACTGTCTCCAGGCCCCCTCCCTTCCCCTGTGCAGGCAGACAGGTTCCCAGACGTGGCAAGGTGACCTTCTGCCGCCCCTTGGTCCCACGTGAGAGGGGAGGCACCCAGCACTGGGGGCAGGGGTTCAAGCTGACAGCTGCGGCTTCCAGGTAAGCGACGCAGGGCTGGGAATCACAGAGGAGGAGGCGGCAAAGACGGGGATCCCTTGACTCTGTCCAGGCTACAGCCACAGCCAGCACATGGAGTGGAATCCTCTTCCACAGCTCGGCCATGGTACCAAAGAAGGCAAGTGGCCCAGAGGGGCCAATGGCTCCTTCCCTTGGTTCACCACCAGAGTTCCCGGCCACTCCACACCCTCCCAGGCCTCGGACTCCCCTCGCCCCTCCTTACAGAGGGTCCCCCCCACCCCTGGCTCAGCGTCTGGGCCACTGGAAGGAAGGAGCCTGGTTTGAATTTGTGAGGCTGGGGCTGGTTCTCATTGCCGGCAGCCGCCTTCCTAGAGCCCCTACAGGAAGATTCAACCTGTTCAAAGTAGAAATAAAATAAAATACAACAGCATCTCTCCACCCCTTATTAAATTAAAAATTCTGGCCAGTAAGGGAAACCCATAAATTTGATTTCCTTTTCCAGGCTGGTTTTGGTGGCGGGGGTCTGAGTCTGGAAGAAGACGGGACTATGGTATTTGCTGACTGGAGACGGTTCATTTTTTTCACTCATATAATGATCCTTTCTTTCCCAGGCCAGCACATCAGTTATGCTCATTCTGCCCAAACCTGTAACCCCTCCACGAGGCTGTGCAGAGCTGTCGAGCAGCGCCTGGATGGGCAGGCCCTTCTGAGAGGCCCACTTGCCCTGAGAGATAGACTTTGCCTCTTGCGGGTATAAGAGGGTCAACACCTCCAGCTGGACACCTGACCCTCCTGAAGAAGCCTGCAAATGCTGGGTTTCCCATGACTGGTGCCTTTGGGAGCTTCACTCACCCCAGTGGCCATACTTGACCATCTGGGGGTCAGACTTGAGGATGTAAAATCAGACAAAGAGGATGATCTGCACAGAGTATATCTCTCGGGGCCGAGGTAGGAGAAGCGGACTAGAAATAGTCAGCAACCTGTGATGCTTTTCTGGATGGAGAGGTGGGTGGGCAAGGTGGGCAGGGGGCAGTCCTGACCGTGCTGCCACCCTGCTGGCCGCCATGGGGCCCTGACCTCCTCAGCATGTGCACGGAAGAGGCCGCAGTGAGCAGGGCTCCCTAATAGAATCCATATTCCGCCGGGTGCACGTTTAATATAAAAGATCTGGCGATACCCACCGCCCGCGCAGCTCTGGTCCCACTGAAAGGCCTTTGTTCAGGGAGATTAGAGCGGGATTTGCTTTCATTTTTCACGATGTTTCACTCACTACATCAGCGAGGTTATTGACGTGACCACAGCCCCTCCTCCCTTCACGTCCCGCCCAGCCCTCGCATTCCAGGGGTCTCCAGCGCCTTGGGGACAGGGGCCTGGCTGAAGGGACACCTCCTTGGGCCTGGCTGGGTTGGGCCAGGCTACAGGCCATTGTCTAGGCTGGTCCACCGCCCCCCGAGCCTGCTTGGCTGTGCTCAGTCCTCCCATCCTGTCCAGACTCACATCCACTTCTCGGCATCCTCTGGTCACTCTTCCCTGCCATCCTTTGTCCCCCACTCCCAGGACCTGGCTGGGGCCAGGGAGCCACACTCGGGCCAGGCAGTGGGCCTGCAGGCCAGTGGCCACACAACTCCTGTGGGTCTCAACAGAACGGTTTTGTTCCGGTCAGGGGCCTCTGGCTAAGCTTGATCTCAGTGTGTTTTGTTTTAATTAAGAGCTGATCTTTTTTGAGCCTATTCCTGAAAATAGCTTCGCGCCGCTCTCCTCCAGGACATAAGGCTTTTAAAATAAGTCTTTTTTAAAAATCAAGTAATGCTGTCCCCCACCACCCACCCCCACCACCCGGGTTGTTTCACAGGCAGATGCCGGGATCAGAACTCTTGTTGGCCTCCGGGCCCTGCTAGGAGGGTGGGCTCCAGGGGCCCAGGCCAGCTGGGTCAGCACGGGGAGGGCGGAGGCCGCCCCGTGGCTGGTGGCTTCTCAGGGAGGCCGGGCCCCGGGTCCTCTGCTGCCCTCTGCTCGCGGCCTCCACAGCCTCCCCCAGCCCAGTCTCCGGAGCCCGGGCACTAATTGCGGCATTTTCCTGCACAACAGAAAGACAGAGGAGAAAACACCCACTTATGTTGTCCCAACACGAGATTCTGACATGTTAACAAGTTTATTATATCCTGTTTCTAATCTAAACACGGAACGAGTTCCCCCTGCAGAAGTGGGAAGTCGGCCCTAACGGTCCCCGGGGCCGCAGTCTCCCTCTGCTCCTGGCCCAGGCTCAGCTGGCCACCCAGTGTTCCCTGCTCTGCCAGTCAGGGTCACTCCCAGGGGCCCGCTGCTCCTGGACAGCTCCCCCTACAACAGCACGGCCCCAGGCTCTTCCCATTGAAGGCATCAGAGGCCCCAGCCCACCCTGTCCTTCCCGGGATCCATGGGGCATGAGCAGAAGGTGTGAACTCCACTCTGGCCATCTGGGTCGGGGATGACCCTTTGAGGTCACTCAGTGGAAGCAAAGGACGCATGGCACAGGAGTGATCTCGATGATGAATGAAGCCCCAGCCACTGTCCGGCTCCCACAGTCGGTCCTCCAGTCATACCCCAGACTGGCCGGGGGCCCTTCGCGCCTGTGGGGTTTCAGGCAACTCCTTGCCTGTCTTTATGTTCTGTCCATCTCCCAGCAGGCAGGGGTGGACGGGGACAACGGCACCCTGAATGCAGTCAAGCACATCATTCTCATCCCCCGACCTTCCAGTGCTTGGGGAGGTGTGGCCAGCAGGCTATGAGAGAGGACGGGGGCCACTGGATATTTGTAGAACCACGTGGTGTGGGACCGGCGAGGAGAAGATTCAATCCTCCCTTTAACTGCTTGGATTTCAAGCTGCGAGCTGATAAGAGCCTGGTGGTAGCGGCTGGCCCACATCGTCTTCCCCAAAGGCTGACAGGAGCACCCATGGACTCAGGCCAAGGATGGACGACAAACCACTTCAGCCCCCACCGAGCACGAGGCCCCACCTGTGAGTGGCCCCCGCAGCACCCGCCCACGTCTGGTGGGGCTCAGATTTCAGGGAGAACAGGCAGAGCTGCCGGCTGGGAAGGGGGGCTCCCCGCTCCCCTCCCCAGAGACGAAATGGCAGCCTATACCCCCGAGCCAGGCAGGGGTCTTCCCTCCCACGGCTCTCGGGGCTGCAGGGATTGGGGTGCAGGCTGTCCCTCAGCCTTCGCCCTCCCCCACGGCCTGCAGATGGGCCTGTCAGCTGCTAAGTAAGAGACAATCCAGCGTGACCAGAGGGCAGGCCTTTCTCAGCTTCTGGAACAATTTTCAAACACTTAACTCCATGGCTTACATTAAGGAAAAGGATCAGTCATCAAAATCTCATTGTGCAGGCAGGAAAACCTGGCACACCCTCCGTCCCCCACGCTCTCCAGCCCCAGGCCTCGGGCTCCTGCCAGCCCGGGTGCACTGCCCCAGGCTCCCAGAACCCCGGCCCCAACACACTGCTCAGCCCAGCCCCACTCAGAGCTGCAGAGAGGACATGGAGCAGGGGCCCCAGGGAACCGGTGGCCGCAGCCACAGCCCTGAGCCAAGGCCTTGGGACCACTGCAACTGCACCCAGTCCTGCTGCCCCCAGCCCGATCCAGACCCATGGGGAGGCAGGGCTAGCTGGAGAGTTCCCCTCACCGTGTACTTTCAAAGAAATGACTTTTCAAGCTGGAGTCCAGAGGAAGGTAATTAACTGGACCCCAGAGTGCTGAGCCTGCAGTCAGGTCACCTGCCTGGCCACACAAAGAGCCACAACTGGGCCACACCAGTCTTGTTGCTTCATTCCACACACACCAAGAGATGGGGGCAGCTCACTCGCCTCCAACCACACCTCAAAAGGAAGCCCCGCTGGGGCAACAGGAGGCTGGCCTGCTACTGCTGAAGGCAGGGTTGACCACGCAAGCCTCATGGATCTATGAGCACCGAGACAAAGTCACCAGGCTAGCATGTTTGCCCACAAAGGCTCTTGGCTTGAGAGAGGCACTGGGAGCAGAGTGGAGGTAGCCCAGAGCAGCCCAGGGGTGTCCCGACTATGCTGACCCCACCCTGCAGGCCAACCATGCCTATGGCTGAGGCCCTGGTCTGTCTGCCTTGCAATCAAGCAATCCTGAGAGCTAAGACCTCGAAGACACGGTGGCCAGTATCCCTTCCTCCAGGGACCAGGGACAGCCGGGCGGGACTCCAATTCTTCCTGTAATGGGAGTCCTCAGTGCCACCCAGCCACAGAGACACTGCTTGTGCCCTCCCGTCCACAGGCCTGCATACGTACTCCAAACATGTGCACACGCATGCACTCACACATGTACACGTGGGCCCATCCATGTATTTACACGTGCGTGTGTGGTGTGCACATATGCATTCACACATGCACACGTGTGTCTATGTGTGCCTACATGCTCACATGTGTGCACATGAACATACATGTGTGCTCATTCACGTGTGCACACATGCGTCCGTCCACAAGCTCACATGTGTGTGCATTGTGCGCTTGCACATGTGCAGATACATGTCCATGCATGTCCCAGCAGAACCTCACCGTGTGTGCCTGGTGCTCACATCCCTCGGTGGCTCCCTCCCCAGCCCAGGCTCCTGCCTAGCAGCTGAGGTCACGTTGGTGCTGGGGTCCTCCTGACAGTTTGCTGCCCGTCCATCAGAGAACGCCCTCCAGACACAGGCTGGAAAGCCATATAGAAAGGCTCCCATCTCCCAGCACGGCCAGAAGGCTCCTTTCCCGAGAGGGTGAAGCAGTCGGAGGCCAAGGAGCCAGCACCTGAATCTCCTCTCAGTCAAAGGAAAGCACTAGAGTTTGCTCAGAGTCCTAGGAAGACCAGTGAGTTCCAGGCTCACAACTTCACCGAGGAGTCAGGGCGAGGAGAACTCATATGCCCACCAGGACCACCCAGGTCTGCGGCTCCAGCTGCCCTGTCATCATGAGGCCCAAACACGTGTGCAGCCTGGCTCTCTGGGCAAGCCGTCCCCTCAGCACGGCTCACCACACTGGAGATGGCCAAGCAGAAGCCCAAGAAAGAGCCAGGCCTCTTCTGGTCTGGGCGACCCCATGGGCCTGCGTGGCAGCCATTGTGAGATGGCACCGAGCTCCCCACACCTGGGCCCCTCTCCTGCACCCGTCCCAAGGCTCTCACTCCTGCCCGGAGGACTGGTGATGACGGCGCATGACGGGGATCTGGCTCCGAGGCGGCCTCCTTGTCAGCCCTCAGCCGCTCCGCATGTACTCTCCAAACCCCTGGTTCCAATTGGCCCTGGCCCTGCACGGTCTAATCTGATTTCCTCCCACTAAAGAAGGCCGTGGCCACGACCGCAGGAACATGGGGGCCTACCCCCCGGGGCCCCTGGTGCCATATTTGTATTTAAAATGGCCTTAAACCTGCCCTGCCTCACAAAGCTGGGCATAGGGATGGAAAGACCAGGAACGAATTATCCCAAAAGGATGTGAACCTGCAAAGCCATGTTTAAAAAACTAAGAGCAGAAACCCAGGAAGGGGGGTCTACCCCACCGAGGACACACTGCCCCCGAGATGGGAGCCCGCTTCTTGCAGGCAGTGCTGGGGAGCCCATCACTGTCCCCACGGACAGTGCTACAATCTCTCTCTCCCCACACTCAGGACCAGTTCTTGCTGTTCAGTCACTCAGTCGGGTCTGACTCTGTGACCCCGTGGACTCAGCACGCCAGGCTTTCCTGTCCTTCACTATGTCCCAGAGGTTGCTCAGACTCGTGTCCATTGAGGCGACGATGCCGTCCAATCATCTCATCCTCTGCTGTCCCCTTCTCCTCCTGCCTTCAATCTTTTCGCATCAGTGTCTTTTCAAGTAAGTCAGTTCTTCGCATCAGGTGGCCAAAGGATTGGAGCTTCAGGTTCAGCATCAGTCCTTCCAATGAACATTCAGGGTTGATTTCCTTTAGGATCAACTTATTTAATCTCCTTGCAGTCCAAGGGACTCTCAAGAGCCTTCTTCAACACCACAGTTCAAAAGCATCAATTCTTTGNCAGTTCTTCGCATCAGGTGGCCAAAGGATTGGAGCTTCAGGTTCAGCATCAGTCCTTCCAATGAACATTCAGGGTTGATTTCCTTTAGGATCAACTTATTTAATCTCCTTGCAGTCCAAGGGACTCTCAAGAGCCTTCTTCAACACCACAGTTCAAAAGCATCAATTCTTTGGCACTCAGCCTTCTTTATGGTCCAATTCTCACAACTGGGGACCCAGAATTCCCAGTGGTCCCCAGGTGTGAGTCGTGTGGAGACTGTGGCTGTTGCTGGGCCGAGGCCGTAGGGTGGCCGAGAGAATGGTTTGCTGCTGGGCTCTGTTACACTCACAACCATGTGTCTGTTCTGAAGCGTCTGGTGCTCAGCTCAGTGACAGCCAAAAGAAGCCCCGGTGACCTTTGCTGAAGCCGAGGGGGCGGCCTGCTGGGGTCAGAGCCCTAAGCCCAGGCATCTACAGGGCCTGACCCATGAGCAGAGCCAACCTAGGCGCCCCGAGTGCCAGACAACAAGACCTCTCGCCCATCCCTAGGTCAGCCTCCTGGCCTGGAGACCCCCGTCATACCTGGCCTCGGCTTGGGATGCCCTGGGGTCAATGTTCCCATATGGTATCTGTAGTCAGAGCCAGGCTGGGGACCCATAAGTCACCTCTGTCACAGGCATGGAGAAAGAGCGGCCGGGCAGGGCAGTCAGTGGCACCCAGACCGAGCTGGCATCTTGGGGGTGAAGAGACCAGGGAATCGGACTAACTGGCACCGCCAGGTGCCCCCAGCACTTTGCCGCCCACACTTTTCACACCTTCATCTGTCCTCGGCTTTGACTTTGGTTTTGCATACAGCAGGCACTCAACACAGGTGGAGTGAACACACCAGGGGATGGACATATGAATGAGCCTCCCTTGGGTGACCTTCTAGAACGCAGGGCTGCCTAGCGGCCTGAGACCATCCTTCTGGCTCCCGAGGAGGACTTGGCCTGGTGTCACCAAGTGAGGGCCTGGCCACACACCTGCCTGGAGTTTGAACCTGCTGTTGAACCTGGGTTCCTGGGGAGCCCCAGGGCAGGCAGGAGCTGCCACAGAGCCCACCAGGAAGGCAGCCTGGAGAGCGGCTGCCAGTGCTGGACCCAGGGTGGAAAGGCCACAAGGCCAAGTCGCCAGGGAGGCCAGAGAAGAGACAGGTGGAGGTTTCAGAAGCCCCAGCCGGGGAGTAGGCATCAGAAGCCTCTCCGGTGCACTGCCCCGCAGCGGGGGAGGCGGGCAGGGCTGGACCCTCAGGCAGCGCCTCCCCTCACGCGGGCTCGCAGCAAAGCCGGCACTGCGGGCGGTGTGTGCGGACGGTCGCCATCGCCCCTTTGTCCTCAGGAGCGCGGCTCGCACGGCCTGCCTGATGGAATATTGATCCTCGGAGTGCAGAGTCCGGCATGCCATTAGTCCAATCTGCTCTCAAGCTGACACAATCCCATCATTTGTCATCTGCCCTGTCCTGCTGGGTTTGTTTAGGAGCTGGGGTATTTGCTTTATCTGCCACTTTCCAAGCCTCCCCCCACTCCTTCCCTGACGGGCGTCCACGAAACCACTGTGTTCTCAGAGTCCTGCACCCCCCTGCCGCAAGGACGGTTGTCCAGGACTCCCAGCTTCCACAAGAGGGTCCCACGAGCATGGACCCACTTTGCCGCATCATCCCCCGGCCAGGGTCCCCTCAATTACTGGATGAAGCCAGTCCCACCATCCTCAACCCAGTATGGCAATGGCAGAGAGGGGCAGCTCCTGACTCAGGGTCACACAGCAAGACAGGGCCTGGCTGGGGTTGAGAATTAAGAGCCTCAGACTCCAAAGGCTACGTCTGAGGCATGAGGGTTGCTATAACCCACCAAGCAGGGCCTGGGGGGTGGGCAGGGCAGCAAGCAGGGTTCTGACCAGAGAAGGGAGCGGCCGGGCCTACTGTGCAGAAGGGGTGCCCCCTCTTACCCAGGGTCTGAGCGATCTGTGCACCTAGCATCTGGGCGTCTGCAAGAGCCTCCTCTTTCCCCACCCCTGACATCTGGGCTCTGCCTCTCGTCCCCAGGGCGTCTGGTGTTCGGAGATGGGAGTGATGCCTGGTTGGTGAGGTTCAGGGAACAGACTCTGGGTGAGACAGCAGTGTGAGGTGCTCCTGGCTCAGGAGCTCAGCAGCAGGGGCAGCGCCTTTCCAGAGTGTGACTGTGAGACTGTGGAGGGGGGCGTTGTGTGTGTGTGCACGTGTGAGCACAGGTGTGTGCATGTGTCAGTGTGTGCATGTGTGTATTTGTGCACGAGTGGGTGAACACGTGCCTGTGTGCATGTACGTGCACGCCTGTGGGAGTAAATGCTGCTGTCTGCAAACGACATCGACACTGTGACATTTCAAAGGAGCATCTAAAAGCCAGTCGACAGTTTAAAAACCTGGCAAACTTGTTGCTCAGACTCCTCCACACATTACTTGGGATTTAAAAACAAAATCAAACAAAACATTGGCAGGCGGAGAAAACTACTCCAGTGTTTGTCCCCATGCATCCCAAGTGTTTAAAATAAAAGAAGGAGAAATAGGAAATATTCTCGAGTCAAAATGTAACTCCTTAGATGCCGCGGCCCCTGAGCTCAGAAATAGCTGGTTGGGGCGGGGCAGGGGGGCGCAGGGGGCCAGCACCGACCCTTCCCTGCCTGGACCTGGGCTTCCGTGGTGCAGGGAGGTGCACGGGGGGCATTAGTACCTAGGTGGCATCCAGTGGGTAGGGGACAGGATATGCCTCTCAATGTCCACGATGCCCAGGACATTAAACCTTCCTGAACAAACTGCCCACAGGGTGAGAAGCCCTGCTGCAAGGTGCCCTCCTCCCCTGCCCAGGGCCCACCCCCCTGCCTCAGAACATGTCTGCTCCAACCCACCTCCCTCTTTCTTTCCCTCCTTCTTGTACCCTTATTGAGCACCTACTCTATTCGGGGCTTTGAGTCTCTTTGGGGCTTGGACCTGGGTTGGGGGCTGTTGAGCAGACATCTCTCTTCCTCCCATCCTTCTACCCACCCTCCACTCAGCCCCCAACCTCCCTCCCACAGCGCACAGCAGGACCACAGAAGGCAGAGCTTGGGGCCAGCATGTGTGTGGAGCATTCTGGCCCCTCTGCAGAGTCCAGACACCCAGACCCTCTCCAGATGCCTCTGACCTCAAGTGGGAATGGGTACGGCTGTCCAGATGGACCCCAGGGAGTGGCTCTGCCTCGGGCAGGCTCAGGGTACCTGGTAACAAGGCTGGTGCTGCCCCAGTTGTGGGGGGGCCTGCCTGCAAGTGGGGGACAGTCCCAATCTTCCTAACGGTTGGCTGAGCCTGGAGCGAGCTGCAGGCCTGGGCTGAGCCTTCTGCACACCTGACTTCATAGTCCCTGGGGCCCTTCCCCACAGGACGCCCTGCTAGTGGTCCTGCCCTCCACCTCCCTGAAAGACTCCAGTTAGGGGCACTGCAACTCAGATCTCCTCTGTAAGGTGTGGCTTTCCCTCAGCCCAGAACAGCTGCCCGACGGCTGCTGGGGAGGGGCCACTGGGAGGGGGGCAGCATGCATGGTCATCGCCGGGGCCCTAGGCACAGGGTTCGAGCTGCTGGGAGCTGAAGTCATCAGTAGCAAAAATAAACACCCGAGAGTGAGAGGCTGGGCCCATAAAAGCAGGCGGTATGGCTCCCAAGCACAGAGCGTTTATGGGCCCGCCGCCTCCCTGCCTGTCTGCACGCGGGGCTCCGGTTTCGTTTTATTTGGGAAAACTTTTACTGCAGCAAAATAGTGTTCATGACTCAAGAAAAGCAGGACTCAGAGGCTGGGCGGCCGGGCACCTCAGTGGCCTGATGCTTGCTCGAGCCGCATTTCCTCCGAGTAGAATTCGGAGACAAAGGCAGCCCTGCTCTCAGCTTCCAGTGTCCATTGTGCCAAAGAGAGACGCTGGCTTCCCTGAGGTCTGTTTAAGCCTCTCCAGCGATGCCCCAGGTCCCACTTTGCCTTCACCTAAGACCTTTCTGGTATTTCCTTCCGATACCCCGCAAAAGTAAAGGAAAAACAAGAAACCAAGAAACGACAAGGAAATCAAGGGACTTCCCGAGCGGGTAACCTGGACGGGGTCGCAGTTTTATGGAAGTCTTTTCTATTTACTTCCCACCTAGATAAGATCTTAATCACAGCCCCCAAATTATCGCGCTGACATTTGTCGAGGCCGGGCCGCTCCCGCCCGCGCCGGCCATCAGCCTTTCTTCCTCCCTCCCTTTCAATGCAAGTTAATTTCGAGAACACGATTTATCTTGCTGGGCGAGCAGCGCCGAGGCGGCCCACCTCGACAAAGGGCGGGCTGGGGAGTGAATTGCAGCCGCGCTGTCCGGTGATTGGGTTCCGTGGGGAAGGAGAATAGGCAGCAGTATGTTGCCTGATGTGATGCTGGGCCTTTTCAGCCCGCGAAGAAAAAAAGATTAGGCCTCTGACGGCGGGGCTGACAGGCGAGCTCGGGCAGCAGACAAAAGGCCGGTACCTGAAAGCCGGACCGAGCCGGCCGACCCGCCTCCTCCGCGTGTGTCAGGCGGCCTCAGCGCCCTCCGCTGACCACTGCCCACCTCCCTCCTGCCCTCTCTCCCTTCTCCCTCCTCCCCTCCCTCCTCCCCCACATCCTCCCCTCCTCCTCTTCCTCTCCCTCTTCTTTCCTCCCTTCCTCCTCTCCTCTCCCCTCCCCCCTCCTCTCCTCTCTCCCTCCCTCTCCCCCCTCCCACCACCCTTCGCACAGAAACCCTACAGCCCAGTCGCCACTCAGGTCACTGCCTGGCTCTGGCCCTGTTGACAAGAATCCCGCCTCTGTGTGCAGATTCCTCCCCATCAGCACCCTCTCCAGTGGGAAGATCTTGTCTGTCGTGCACCCCCCCCCCCACCGCCTCCTCCAGCTCAGGGAACACATAGAGCCCTGTGCAGACCCGCCCCCACGGTCCGGTAGTCCCCTAGGGATCTGGCAGGGTCAGCTGTGAGCGTGGGTGCAGGCTTCCAGCTGGGACCAGTTGTGGGGCGGGTGCGGGGGGCGCCCAGGGTGGAGCATGGAAACCCAGGACCCTCCAGGGCACAACCAGCGCAGGGTCCTCCCCGACCCAGGTCCTCCTTGGCAGGGACACAGGCAGCAGACGTGCTGGCCTGGGGCAGTGTCCTGGCCAGCCCCCTTGCCACCATCCTGCCCAGACACCATCAGTCTCCGGCCTCTCCTGATTTTCACACTTCTCCCCCTGGAAGCCTCAGCAGGGCAAGGCCTGGGCAGACATTCGTATCCACTGACCGGTCTGTGTCCTGACTCTCAGCCTGTATCCCCTTGCACTGCCCTCCCCTCCCCGTCCTCCTCTGGAGATGACTATGCCAGGACCTGCCTAGCTTGGAGCTCTTGATCCCAGTAAAATGTGCTAAGCCTACCACGTCTAGAACCTTCTGTCCAGGAGTACAGGACCCCACAACTCAGACACATCATGCAAGGGGAAGGAAAACCCACATCAAGCCGACCGTGACTTCCCAACAAAAACAGACCGTCTCTTTGGACACTGGCCTGCAGGACTGTGAGGAATAGCCTGCTGCTGCTGCTGCTGCTGCTGCTGAGTCGCTCAGTCGTGTCCGACTCTGCGACCCCATAGACGGCAGCCCACCAGGCTCCCCCGTCCCTGGGATTCTCCAGGCAAGAACACTGGAGTGGGTTGCCATTTCCTTCTCCAATGCATGAAAGTGAAGTTGCTCAGTCGTGTCTGACTTTTAGCAACCCCACGGACTGCAGCCCACCAGGCTCCTCCATCCATGGGATTTTCTAGGCAAGAGTACTGGAGTGGGGTGCCATTGCCTTCAAACTTGTTCACCGAGATACGCTAATCTGAATGTTAGGGAGACAGAAAAGAGCCTCAGGTAGAACAAGCAGAGGAGCCCTGGGCAGGGACCCCCAGGTCCCTCCAGTCTCCGTCAACACAGCCCTGCCTCCCGGCCCGCTAGAAGAGGTGTGGAAGTGGGCAGAGTCCAGGACCTTGAGGACCCCTAGGACTCAGCACAAGACTATCCCTCTGAGAGGGTGCTGGTGTCTCTTCTCCATCCCAAGGGGCTGGCCCAGGTGCTTTCAGGTGCTCCAGGCCAGACAGAGCCTGGAGTCCAGCATCATGAAATGTCTGCCTCAAGTCTGACAGACCAAGTTCACAGCCTGACCCGACTCTAGCCACGTGCATGCAAGCCAGTCATCCACACCCTCCCCTAGCTGCCTCTTTACCCTGGTGGGCGGGGGCGGGGGGTGGTTAGGAGGTCGCAGAGGTGACGATGAGCAAGAAAACAGGGCTGTCACCCACAGGCATGGTTACTATGCAGATGATGCTAGAGTGGAAGTGAAGACTGAAAGTCTCAGGCACCCCTCCATCCCCCTTCCCCCGCAAATAGCGAGCCTGCAGATGCCCTGCACCTGGAGGGGCGCCAATGCCGCCCAGGAACTGGAGCCAACGTCTGAGCAGATGAGCTCCCCGCACAGCACACACACCGGCTCTTCTCACAGACGCCACGCCGAGGTGTCTGGGGACACCTGGCTTTGGAGGGACCCCGACTTCAGCACCTTAGACAGGGCCGGAGACCCTCCCTCACCCCCTCCCCCAGAGCGAATGCCACACCCTTCATTGAGGACCACAGATTCCTGCCCCAACACAAAGCCATTCCCTAATCGCCATTCAAGTAATCCTTGGCTCGTGATGCGTCACTAGGCCCTGGGGAATATTAAGTATGAGACAATTATTAAAAGATGTCTGACTTCTGGGATCTCCATGGAGCAGAATCATTTTACATGCGTTTAGAGAGCCAGGGGGCTGCCCCAGTGGCTCAGCAGTAAAGAATCTGCCTGCAATGCGGGAGATTTAGGTTCGATCCCTGGGTCAGAAAGATTCCCTGGGGAAGGAAATGGCCACCCACTCCAGCATTCTTGCCTGGAGAATCCCATGTAGCCTGGTGGGCTACAGTCCATGGGGTCATAAAGAGTCAGACACAACTTAGCAACAACAGAGAGTCATGCCAGGTGTGGGCACCCGGGACACAGGAAGTAAGGGCCCTGCCTCCCTGGGGCTACAGGGACACAGCTGTTCCCAGTGGTGCCGTCCTCTGGCTAACAGTAAAACAACAACAATAACGTATACAAGTTCGTATCGGTAGCATTCAGTCTCGTCCAAGCAGCTGGCGGCTCACTGAGCTGCAAACACTGATGAACTCAGGAAGCACACGTGGCCCCACCAGGAGGATGACCTGAGACACCCAGAGAGTGGGCAGAAGCCCCAGCCTTTCTAGGGATACACAGAACACACTTGTGTGCCCAAGGTGTGTGACTTCATTTTGCTCCATTTAAAAATGTTCTGGGACTTCCCTGGTGGCCCAGTGGTTAAGAATTCATCTTCCAATGCAGGGACATGGGTTTGATCCCTGATTGGAAAACAGATTCCACATGTCAAGGGCACCTAGCCTGAGCACCACAATTACCAAGCCCGCGAGCCACAGCTAGAGAGCCCACGTGCCGTAACTAAGACCCAACACAGACAAATAGATAAACAAATATTTTAAAAATAAAGATAAAAATGCTCTGATACCCTTTGGAACAATCCATGGTGATCCTGGAGTGACAAGGGGTTATTCCCTTGACTTTCTTGTTCCAGAGTTCCCTCTCCTCGGGTTCAAGAAGAGAATTGGCACCTGGGGCCCAGC
Organism: Oreotragus oreotragus; assembly: GCA_006410675.1. Lineage (NCBI taxonomy): Eukaryota > Metazoa > Chordata > Mammalia > Artiodactyla > Bovidae > Oreotragus > Oreotragus oreotragus. The sequence goes on from SJYX01021845.1 coordinate 412,601, forward strand.
CCCTAGAGCCTGGCAGTGTGGTCTGGCCTGGAGCCTGTCTGCACACTGCACGCAGGGCTGCAGGGCTTCTAGATCTGTGAGTGCAGAGTGAGGCTGTGCAGACCACTCTGGGCCTCGCCATCCTCAGGGTGGACCTTGGTGCCCGGCACTATGTCCATTCCCATCCATGTGCTTCACTCTGGTGGTTCCATCAGGGGCCAACTGACCCTTGAGAAAGGACAGGAGATCCGGAAACTGACCCTCACAGGTACAGAACTTAGGCCTCTGACTCTGCAGGTGACCTGGTGACATCTCAGATCACAGACTCTTACGCCACCACTCCCCAGACCAGTTCAGAGAGTGGCTACCCAGGTGCAGCATAAAATAAAGTTAGATCCCGACCTCACGCCATACATACAGTCCCAGAAGAGGAACTGAGGGATTTAAACATGGAAAGTCAAACTTCAAAACCTCCAGAAGAAAGTGGGGGTCAGGGGACGATATGACCTGGGGAGAGAGAGGATTTGTTACGTAAGACACAAATGCTGGAGGACACAAGAGAAGACTGATTGCTTGCGGCTCCCTTCATCCGACAAGCGAAAGATCTCGAACCCTGTGTGCAGTGGGTGGTGGGCGTGTTCCCAAGAGCTTGGCAGGGCCGAGACACAGGCAGGTGCCTCTGTCCCTCCCACCCTCCAAGGGCAGGAGCCACATACAGGCTGCTTACAAGCTCCCAGGAGAGTCGGGCCCCAGGCTGGTTACAGGGCAGCGTGGCCGTTGGGGGCTGGCACTCAGCCAAACGCGGGGACAGAGGGTGACAGCAGAGACCTCTTCTGGGGACTGCCTTGGGGAAGCATGTGGGGTTGGGCCCACAGAGCTCCAGGGGATCATATGTGTCTCTAAGAAGGAAAGGTGGTTCTGAGGTGTCAGTCCAGCCAGGAGGACAATAGGGCCTGGAAATCCTCCGGGGCCTGTTTCCCATAATTACTGTGACACCCTACCAGGGCTTACCACCAGCACAGCCCATCGGGGAAATGGGCTGAGACCAGAGGTATTGTGAGCCTGCTGGTGTTAAGGAGATCGGCAGGCTCCCTGTTGAGCATTAAATGATATATACTTAAAGGATTGCTCTATTTACATTAGAATTAGTCCAGCAGACTGACACCAAGGAATTGCCGGCTTCCAAATCCCTAGGCCGGTAATCCCCGCATAAGCCTCGCGGTCTAACCACCTGGGCACAGAATCACGAGTCAGGGCTCCGCCAGCTCCCAGCCCTCTGCCTCAGCTCCCAGCTGGGGTGAGGGGAAAGCTGGTCTGTAGTCCACCAGACTGTCCAAGACCTGCAGAGCAGGGACCCTCCCCACAGTGGGTTCCAGGAGCCCCACAGTGGGGTGGCTCCCTCCCCGACACCAAGCAGCTTTGCCTTTGAGCACTTGACACCTACTTGGCTGCGCTCCCTCCCGGCCCTGCTTCCTAGGCCCAGGCCCCTGAGGCCAGAGCAGCACTGTCCCTGGACACCCATAGAGCTCCTACTATCTCAGCCCCGATGAGGCGTGGGCTGCCCACTCCACACTGCTGGACTTGACCCCAGGCCTCCTAACCACTCAGCAATCCTGCCCCTCTGACCAGGGCAGAGACAGGGACATGCGGGGTACCCCTCCCCACTTCCCATCAGCTGGGCTGGCCCCTGGGACGAGTTGTCAAAAGGCCACACACGCCTACCAGCCCATCAGGCCTGCAGCCCCAGCTCTGTGTGGCCCACTGGTGCCCGGTCAGCCAGGACCCTGCGTCCTGTGCAGACCCGAAGGCAGCTGGCTGGGCCCTCCTGCTTGGTGTGACCCTACAGGCCCAACAGGCAGAGCAGACACCTGGAGGTGTCTTCTCTGCCCACACCCTACACACAGCCCTTCAGCAGCTCCTGTAGCCCCTCCTTCCAGCCCTCTAGCACCTTCCAGCCCCCCCTGGCCCATCCTCACCCCTCCCCCATGCAGGAGGAGCCCCCTCACCTGCACCCACTCGGGCACCTCTATTCTCTGTGCTAGAACCAAGGGGATCTCTGACAAACCAGGCCAGGCTCAGATCGAACCCCCGAGGTACCCCCGGAGCACTTCTGGGCAGCTTCCATCACACCTCAAGCAAAGCTGCTGGTATCCTCAGGCCGACCCTCGCCCCACAGACCCTCCTGCAACCTGACCACCAGGGCACCACTCCTTCCACAGCCCAGGCCAAGCATCTCCATCCCTGGGGGCGGCCTCCTTCCTGCAGCCTGGGTCTCTCCTCCAGGCTCCACCTCAGACCCCCACCTCACCTGGGGAGCCCAGGCCTGGTCATGGCCTGGTCCCCTGCCCTCGGGCAGCGCCCTCCCGGGGGCTGCTCCCACTGCATTCCCCACACCCCCAACTCTCGCCACGCGAGGAGCTGGCTGAGACTCTTTCCCCCTGGGATGGGTCCTGCCCCAACTCTGACAACAGGGAACCTGGGAAGGGCATCGCTGCGGGTGGGGCTGCCCCCCAGCAGAGGAGGTCAGTCCTGGCGGGGGCGGGAGAGAAACATGCAAAGGCCCCTCTCGAGGCCTGGCTCCCCTCCTGGGCCTCCCATGGCCAGCTCGACCCGCTGCCCAGAGCACCTCGCCCACTTCCGTCCCTTCTGAGGAAGGGGAGGGGCAGGGGCTGGGCCAGAGACAGAAGTGGCTCCTGCCCCTTTCTCAGGGAGGGACCTGCAGCCCCTCCAAGGGGCTAATTAGCATGCTGTTTGTGGGCCGAGCTAGGAATGTAATTACCCAGGAGGCCGGCCTGCCCAGGAATGCATTTTGAAGGTTACCATAGGAATCGCCAGCCTATTCATCCGGGTGCGGCCTAATCATGGTCATGAGGAAGGGATTGGGGACAGGCCGCGGGTTACACCACAGAGACATGGAACAAAGCCCCCGCACTTGCCTTAACCCTTTGGGGTCCAGGCCAGTGACCACGGGAGGGCCTGCTCCCTGCCGAGGCAGGCCTAAGCACTCTGCCCACCACTGAGCTGCCAGAAGAGCCCCCTGACTGGCGACTGGCCAGAACAGCACCCAGAATCTTCCAGGATGTGCTGCCCACCCAAGCATCTGTCCATCTTTGAATGAGCAGTGGGAATGAGGGGTGTTTAGCCCAGAGGTGAGCAGGTCGGGTCCTGCTCTAGGCCAGGCCATGGAGGAGGCAGGACAGCCACGATGGCCTGGATAGGTGGAAAGGACAAAATGGACACAGTATACCTGGGGGCAGGGCAGGCCTGGAGGGCTGGGCCAGGGGAGGCAAGGGGGCAGTGGGAGAGTGGCTGGACTGCGGCCTCCACAACGCTGCCCCCGCTCCTGGCTCCCACCATGCAGTCCAGGGAGACCTGGCTGTCTGGGGAGGTGAGCTACCTGCCCTCCCACCTGGGCACCCCTGAGCCAATGCCTGCAGCCCATGTTCCAGAACAATCTGTCCTGCCTCCCCGGTTCCACCCCTGCACAGCTGGTGCCTTCTTTCTGATAGACTCACCCTGAGGGTGGTATTAGTTGCTCAGCCATGTCTTTCCCATCCCATGGACTGTAGCCCGTCAGGTTCCTCTGTCCATGGGGTTTCCCAGGCAAGAATACTGGAGTGGGATGCCATTCCTTCTCCAGGGGATCTTCCCAACCCAGGGATTGAACCCAGGTCTCCTGCATTGCAGGCAGATTCTTTACCATCTGAGCCACCAGGGAAACCCATGAGTACTGGAGTGGATAGTCTATCCCTTCTTCAGGAGATCTTCCTAACCCAGGAATCGAACCAGGGTCTCCTGCATTGCAGGCGGATTTTTCACCAGCTGAGCTCCCAGGGAAGCCTAGGACCCCCCTGAGACCCATCTCTCATCATGCTTTCTATTAACATTTACTCAGCTGCAAGGTGCCAGGAGGAACAAGAAAACCATCTTGGTGGAGAAGGAGAGTGTGGGCCCCAGGGAAGGCTTTCCGAGAGGGGCCTGCATGGAAGAGGAGCAGACGTGAGAAGGAAGGTCTGGGAGAGGTTGCTTTCAAACGTGTGGGAGGGGTCGCCCTGAGGACCTGAGGGCACCCCAGGCTCCTCTCACCTGCCTGCATCGGCTTCCTTGTTCCCTCATCCCTCTCTCTGAGGGGGCTGAGGGTTTCTGGGGGGTCAGCTCAGGCACCCCATCCCACTGGACCTCTGATTGGTGCACACAGCCCTGGGCAGGTGGGCCAGGCAAGGAGGGAAGGCAAGTCTTCACTCTCCGCCCCCAGGCTGTCCTCAGGACAGCGGTCCAGGTCCTTGTTAAGGGCCTCCCTCCACTGAAGGTGCCCACACTGTCCCCACCCTTCCAGAACTGTCCATCAGCCCCTCTCCATGCCCACCCCCTACCCTAGGATGAGTTCCACCCCTTCACAGCAGGCACACGGACAGCCCTGGGCACTGAGGCCCCACCCTCCACTCCCTTCCAGGAAGGACACTGTCCCTGGGCTGCCTCTACAGTCCGGCCTGCCTTCTGGAGGCCGCCTCCCAGGTCCCCACAAAGCCGCTCGTTAGCTGGTCTTCTGAAAAGACCAGAGGGGAGAGCGTGCGCTCGGCCCCCGAGCCTCGCAGTTCTCAGCAGACCTCGGGGGAGCCTCTCTCCGTGGGATCCGCCATTCAGCAGTGACCCAAGGAGCTGTGTGTTGTCAACACGCCTTCACTCGGCCAAGGAGCAGCCATGGGGGGAGGAAGGCAATTTCTTTGTGAATTTTGCCCTTTGTTATGGAAAGCTGTTGGGTTTAAAAAATTGTAAAGGTTTGAACCGTTAACTCCCAGGGCAGTCCCGCCCTGCGGATGGGGAGGTTTGAGGATGTGTTTATTTCTTAAAAAAAAAAAAAAAAAAAA
>SJYX01021845.1:419768-451733 GCA_006410675.1 Oreotragus oreotragus
AAAAAAAAAAAAAAAAAAAATACAGAATTGATGTTAAGTAGCCGTATGCAAATTTCCTGGGGCCTGTTGATTTATTCTCTTGAAATCTTATTGAAAAGGCTCAACCCCACAAAAATGAGAAAAATTGTGCTCTCCAGTCAAGCTCTGATTTCCATGGACGTTTCTCAGGTTCAAGGCCTCTCGTTTAAGCTCTCCTGGCCTCAAAAAGGGGCATTTGTGCTAACTGCAGATCTCTGGCCCCTCCTAGGACATCTGCTCACAGGCTACCCAGAGGCTTCACCATGTTCGTTGGGCTCTGAGGTCGGGACGCCCCCATGTGAAGTGAACCTGCCCCAGCCCACCCCCCACCCCCCCAAGGGCCTGGGCCATCCTGGGGCCCATTTGCAATTTGGCTTCTGGGGTTGTGTTGGAATATTATCACAGGCAATGGTGCCCTGAGAGCCAAACCAAGTGCAGCCTCAGGCCAATACATATTGTGGGGCAGGGCTTTCTTTCAGGACAAATTATGACCCCAAAACTTGATGTTGGAATCTTGATCCCAGGACTTCACAGTGTGACTGTATTCGGAGGTGAGGCCTTCACAGGGGTGACTAAGGTGAAATCGGGTTGTAGCTGGGCCCCGGCCTTCCCAGGTGCCACTAGTTGTAAAGAACCCACTTGCTAGTGCAGGAGACATAAGAGATACAGGTTCAGTCTTTGGGTCAGGAAGATCCCCTGGAGGAGAGCATGGCAACCCACTCCAGTATTCTTGCCTGGAGAATGCCATGGACAGAGGAGCCTGGCAGGCTACAGTCCCTGGGGGTCACAAGAGTTGGACACGCCTGAGCCACGGAGCATGCATGCAGGGAGGGCGCTAACCCCACAGGACCGGGGTTCTTGTGAGAAGAGATGAGAACACAAACATGCACAGGGGGATGACCAGGGAGGACAGGGGAGGAGGTGATGGTTGACACGCCCAGGAGAGAGGCCTTGGGACAAACCAGCCAGGCCCACACCTGAATCTCAGGTGCCCATCCTCCAGGACGGGCAAGGGATAAACGTCTGTGGGTCAGGCTGCCCTGTATGTGGTGCTCTAACAGGGCTGCCCCTGGTAGAGTCCAGGTCAAGCTCAGGGAGGAGCCAGAGCTGCCTAGCCATCCGGCTGCAGCCACGCCCGAAGGGTGAGATGAGCCACGTGGATGTCAGCACCGCGGACAGGATTGGCAGCGATACTGGTCTGGAGGAAGGGGTGTATTCATCTCGCACAGCAGTACTCTTGCTCTGCTGTGAAGCTGTCACTCACGTCGAAAATTATCGGCCCGCTGGGCACGTCTCGTCTGAAGCAAGAAGCAGGAGAGTCAGGTAGGGAGACGAATGTCCTAGAAAGTCCGCATCAGACGCAGCTAGGCTTGGCAGGCTGTGTGTCCTACTGCACATGTTCCAGCTCTGCGGTCACCTCACGAAACTCTGCAACAGGAACCAGCCTGCTCGTTCAGGCAGCCGCTGGGGACCCCCTCCAAGTTGGCCGTGGTGTTCTAGAAACGTCTACATCAGAGCATCAAAGCCCCTTGACCTGGGAAACTTCACACCCAGCACAGAAAACCCCAATTAGCACTTCCCCAAATAACCCAGGGCATTCTGAATTCCACAGCACCTTACAGGAGAAGAGCCGGTGGTCCCCCACCTGCTGGTCAGAGCTGGGGATGGGGCCTCACGGGCTGATGGCAGACACTCTCAGCCAAGACGTGCATGTATCCTGAGCCCTGCAGAGCCCAGAGGTGCCTGCCAGTGACAGCCCTCACTTCCTGCACTAGTTCATTCCATGACGACATCTCAGTCGACTGTGCTGTGTGCAGCCGGCCCAGCTGAGACTCCTAAGACCAGGGATAACTCCATGGGAGGTGCACACCTGCAAGCCCTCCCTCCCTGGACCCTCTTCCTGGCCCTGCAGGAAGATGGGGTATGGGCACCTCACCCCCACCATGGATTGCCTGGATGTTCTGAACACACAGTCTCATGACAGTTCTGCATCTGTAAGACGGGCATCACTGGGGATCCCAACAGCCTTGAGCTGGGCATTGCCATGGCCCGGGAACCCCAGGAGCTCCCACGCCTCCTTCAAATACTCACTTCATAAATTTGCCCCTTCCCCAATGAGGTTCAGGTTCAGGTTTAGGAGGAGCCCTGTTGCTAAAAGCATCAGGAGACAGCCCCTTTATCCTGCCCTCCTGCCTTAGATGCAAAGTAGATGGGGCAGCAGGGGTGCCACTGCTCTGAGCACGCACCCAGCCAGGGGGCTCCCTGTCCCCACCCAGGACTCCACCTCAGGGTCCAGCCGAGCTGCGGGGGCTTAGGGATGGAGGGCTTCTCTAGAAAGTTCCAGGTGGCTGAGGTCAACGCCTTCTCAGACCAAGCTGCCCTGAGGACCCCTGCAGCTTCTCTCCCGCCGCTGACTCACCTCTGACCCTGCCAGGCTCACGCCCTCTCTGGGCCCCTCCACTGGGTGACTGCCAGGGACCCGAGGGTCCAGAGCCTCCTCTCCTCATGGTGGGGCAGGGTGCAGTGGGCGTCCCAAGGTGCAGAGGGAACCTCAGGCCGAGCCCACCCTCCCCGCAGCGGGGAGCCGTCCTGCACAGCTCCTTCCTGACGCACTGGCTCGAAGATGCCCAGGACAGCCGCTCCCAAACACGTCCGCTCCCGCTGCGGTGTGGCTGCCATTCACACAGATAAACCCCTTTAGAAACGAGGGGGATTTAATTCAGGGTCTGAGTGACAGCGCGAAGATTTATCCCCTGTGCAGACAATACCGCGCTGGGACTTTAATCTCCCCAGACAATGCGCTGCAGCTCGGCCCTCGGTGCGGGCCGTTCCCACGATGCTGGTGATTAGTGAGGTGCCCTGGATGGAGCACTATCTCTCCCCGGAGGCGCGTCTGCACCTCCGTCCTGACAGGCGGGGAGGAGGGGAAGGTTGAGCTCCTCCAGGCACCACTTCCGCGCCCCAGCCTGAGGAGCACGGCCGCCAGAAGGCTTCCCTCCACGACCTCCCCTCCACCACCTTCCCAGCCCCAGGTGGGCCCAGGTAAGCACACACCTGAGCAGGAGGCTGCCTCCACTCTGATCACACCCCCACAGATGGTGCAGCTGGACACCTGCCCAGGCCCTGGCCCCTTCTGGGGACCCTGTGGCCGATGCCTCCCCTCTTCCCCTGGAAGCTCTGGATCAGGATGGCAGTGTGTGGCCACGACAGAGGTCACCTTGAAGCGAGCTCCTCCCCTTCCGACAGCCCCGCCTTACTCTCCACCTCTTGGAGGAGCTGCAGCCCAGTCCCCAGGACCACCTGTCGTGTCTCCCTTCTCCTCGGAAGGTGAGGACACACTTATCCATAGTCTCTCATGTCCACAAGACCTCTCCTTCCCTGTGAAAAGACCAGGGAGGCCTCACACTGACCCAGGGGGCATCTCTCCTCCTCAAAGGAAAGTTACAAGGGTGTTCCCTGAGACCCTGAGGTGAGTGGAGGTTCCAGGTGGCAGTGGGGGGTCTCAAAGCACATGCCCCAGATGATCTGGCCCCCTTAGTGTCTCCAGGACACCACCCAGGAGGCCCCTGTGAAGGGTCCATTCACCAAAGGAGGGTGGATGTCTGCAGGGCATCCATGGAGGGTGTGGCCACCCAACACCACTCATCGCCATAACTACTTTCTCAGTGGAGCCGGGGGGCAAGAACTGACACATTATCTCTGCCTCCTCCCCTAGCCCATCACTTGACCCCTGCTTCTGCCCAGCCATTGGACCCAGGGCCCCTGGGGGCCAGTCCAGCCCACAGGTCTGAGCCCTGGGGTCTTTCAGAACTGGGCTGTGGAGGACCCCCCTTCGCTTTATTTCCCGTGGCCCCTTCCACTGGGGAGATGCTCCAGGGAGGAGGGACTTGTCTCCAGGGACCGGTCCTACCCCGAGAGCCTGACTCTGCCCAGATGACCCCTGCCTCTCATATCACCACCTGTCCAAGCTGTCACTTCCTCCCTCCTCACACCGCAAACATGCAGTGTCCCCATGGCCCAACAGCCCACAGCCTGGACAGTCCATCTCAGCCCTCACCCACCTCCTGGACACGCATTCCTCCACCCAGGGCCAGAGAGGAGGGTAGCCCAGGTGGGGCCCTGCAAGGGAGGCGCTGGGCAGAGAACTTAGAACAGCAATGGAAGACGATTATTGTCTGCCTTGTGTTACTGCCTAGCGCACCCACCCCGAGCAGGGGCAGGGGTCCAGCGTCCGCCCGATGGACTGGTAGTAGTCCATGGGGCGTCCCCACAAAGGTTTCGGCGACACAGTTAGACTAAGGTACCAGGAAGCTTCACCCCAGCATGTGCCCTCCTCCCCGCCAGGTTCATGCTTGGCATGGAGAGAGCGCCTCCAGAACTCCCCTCCTGAGGCTGAGACTTGGGGTGGGCTGTCGTGGCCCTGCCAGTCCATAGTGCTGAGGTGGGAATCAGCATTGACCGCACCTGTGAGGTGGGAGGAGCCTCAGGAGTCTGTGCCCACCTCTACCTGTGTTTACCTGACCACTTGGGGATGCCCTCTGAGACTAAAATCTAAAACTGTGAAACTGTCCCAAGTGTAAATGTTATGAACACGGGCGTTTCTTCTTTTTTTAGGAGTAGTTGTTTTAAAGGTAAAGGAATGAATCAAGAAAACCATGAATGTGGGGACTTCCCTGGTGATTCAGTGGTTAAGACTCTGTGCTTCCACTGCCAGGGACAGAGGTTTGATCCCTGGACAGGGAACTAAGATCCCACAGGCCACTTGGCACGGCCAAAAAATAAAAATAACCAACCGGGATAGTGATAATGACCAGGTTGTGACTAAAAACAGTTTTGCAACACAAAGGAGAGCACAGTTTAAAAAATGGCCATCATGTCAAATTCCCAGGTGCAAGGCAGCCCTTGCGGCCACCCGCCCAAGGCCCACCCCCCACCTGTAGGACTGGCTTGGCCTCGCTTTCCCCAAATACTGCTGACCATCTCATGTGATGGCTGGGCCTTATCTGTCTTTCCCACCAAACCGGTCCCACCCTGAGGCCAGGGGGCCCCCTGCCTGGCTTGTGCCCAGCACACAGTGAGTGCCCACAAATCCCAGCCAAGTGGCTGACTTTTGGTTTATTCAGATGAAGGGGGGAAATGGGGTATCTGAAATAGGGGGAGCTTGGCCTTTCCCTGGGCACAGCCTCCCCACAGGAGGCCAACCACACCTACAGAACTGCCCCTGTCCAACCCCGATCCCACACCTGGGCCCCCTACCTTACTATGGGAGGCAAAGAGCACCCTCAAAATGCCACAAGAGGCAGGAAGAGATCCTCTGCCTGCCCCAGCAGATGGGTCCTACCATGGACAGCCTAGCCTGAACTGGTTCCTGGAATTTCACTGCAAAGATGATGAAATTGAAGCCAGCCTAAGGTATCCACTTGCTCCTTCCTTGCCCAGGCTGGAGGGCGATGGGCTCTGACCGAGTGCTCAGCCGGCACAGGTGGGTCCCCTCCTCTCTCTCCCCTCATTGAGTGCCTGCTGGGTGCCCCTCATCAGATCCTCCTGGACCACACGACTGGAAGTCAAAGGAAACAGCCTCTGCCTGGGCTGAGGCAGAAGAGGTTTCAGAGGGCAGCCCTGTCCACCCAAATGAAGTTGGGACTCTTTGAGGAGCTTGTGAGTGACCCTAGCCCACAAGGAAGCTCCCTGCTCTTTGAGACCTGAGACCCTGCTCCTCTCCAGTCCTGGCGAATCCCGCATTCCTGGCTGGTGGGGTTTGGTGGGAGGCACCTGAGCAGAGGTGGGCATGGGAACTGAGCAGTCCCAACACAGACGTGCAGGGGAAGTGGCCAGCAGCAAGCCCCTCTCACACAGCCTGGGGGTCCACACCCTTGGGTGTCTGAGGGTGGAACTCACCCATCCGGCCCCAGCTTGTGGCAACACCGGCCCAGAACCCACTGGGCTGCAGTTGAGGAAGGGGAGTGGGAGCGGGTGGAGATCTCCCCACCTCTGGCTGTCCGTCCCTGTTTGGGGAACCAAATGCAGGGCTGGGATGCTGGAACCAGCCTGCAAGACCCTCGGCCAGGGTCAGGGGACAAGGTATGACTCAGGCAGAACTGCCCTCAGCCCACTCACGTCCGGCCTGGGCTCCCCTTTACAAACTGGGATGGACCCTTGGCTTCACTGAAGGCTCTGCCCGTGAGGTGAGCGCAGGCAGTGAGAGAGTGGTTGGGCCAGGTGGGGGTAGGTGTGGGGCTGTCACTGAGAACTAGCCCCCTCCCCAAGGGTCCTGGCTGGGGGCTGCTTGGATGCTGGAGGTGAATTCCTCTCCGGATGGGGACCCTGCCCGGGTGTCACAGTGACGGGCACCAAGGAGAGCGGACCTAGGGGTGGGGGGCATCAAATCCCACCCATGGTGGTGGCAGCAGACCCAGAGCTGGGGCTTTGATCCAAGCCGTCTACCTGCCTCCTGGCCTGTGAGCTGTGTGCCTGGACCACCCTGGGCACTTCTGCCAGGGGCTGGGCACGTGCCCTATGCTCCACGCCAACACCGCAGCCGCAGGTTGAGGAGTCTCCCCAGCCCCTGGCATGGCTCAGCGGCCGTGTCTCCAGGACCCCCAGAAATGCCCTCAGTGGAGATGGAGTAGCAGCACCAGGTGGGAGGTCAGCTGGGAGCTGGGGGTTTCGGGGATGAGTCTCGAGGGTGAGTAGGAGGGTGATGTGTGTCCCAGAGCATTTCGACTGTAGTTCGGACGATGCTGCTTCTGGGAGGTGAGGGGACCTGGCAGCTCCCCCCGCCCAACTCAGGACCTCAAAGGACCCAGAGATACAGAGGCAGCTGTCTCGCCGCTGCAGTATCATCCCACCTGAGGAGGTGGCGCTCTAGAGTCTGGCAGAGCCCACCTGTGCCCAGAGCCCTGCCCTGGGAGCATCCTCACCCCTGGCCTGAAGATGAGGAAACGGACTCAGAGAGCTCAGGAGGGCTGCCCGAGGTCACCCAGTCAATGAAGGGCCAGCAAAACCCTGAGCCACACTCTGTCCTGCTCACCCAGGGCTCTGACGCCCTGCCCTTGACCTTTCTCATGACCTCGGCAATGTAGGTGGCTTCCCTGAATTGCTCTCCTCACCTGGGAAACGGGCAGTGGCACCATTGATCCCCACCCCAGTCCCAGCCTTCTGGTCCCCAAGGACACACACCCCGGGCACCGGCACAGGCGGACACATCTCAGGGAAAGCCTGGACGACAGAGTGAAGAGGTGGCCAGCGGAAAGAGGACACAGGGGCACTAGAGTGGTAGCAAATGGCCCTGCTGGTCCACCTCACTGGGCAGCGGGGTGGGGGCCCACAGTGGAGGCCACTGGGCTCACCCTCCTGGCAGCACCAAGGGAAACCCAGGGGGACCAGAGTCCCACCTCTCAGCCTACTCACCGTCTGCCCCAGCTCGGAGGCCCAGCTGCTGGCTCGGGAAGCTTCCGACGCTCACCAGCCAGGGGACAGGGCCTCCTTCCTCATCCAGGAGCAGAGAAGGGAGACCATGCAGGCCCCTCGGTGCTGACCGTGTGAAGGCAGACAGTGCCCGGGCCGGGAAAGAGGAAGAGGCCAGGCCCGAGGGGAAGCGTGGGCCCAGGAGCGCCGAGGTGTGGGTTCTAAAGCCAGACCCTCCCCTTTCTAAGCACCGGTCCCCAGCACACCCCCTTCCTCCAGTGACCTCATTCCCTCTCACCTGATGTTGGGGGCAAGGACAGCCTTGAGGGGAGCAGCAGCAAGGGATGCCATGTGGGGCCTGAGGCGCAGGGTCGCTGATGGTGGAGGAGCAGAGACGGGCCCTGCCCTCTGGTGGGCGACCTGAAGCGTGTGGTCCAGGGCGTGGTAGGGCCGGGTCCACCACACACCCACAGTGGACAGGTACCAGGGCACAGAGGCTAGAGGCCACAGGCCACTCTCGCCAAGGCACGATAGGAGAGCAGGTCCCCTGGGGCTTCAAAGGGAGGTGGTCCAGGGACAAAAGTTACTGGGCACTCGTAGAACAAAGGTGGGGACAGAGGGTCCCCTACAGGTCACCTCCCCACTCAGCCCCTGCTGCTCACGGCACCTGCAAGGCCAGCCCAGTCCGAAATGGGCACAGGGTTCCCCAGACGTGAACAAGGAGGAGCCTGGGCTTCGTCCAAAATATACCTGCTGAGACTCCCCTGCTGGTCCAGCGGCTAAGACTCCGTGCTCCCAGAGCCAGGGCCTGGGTTTGACTCCTGGCCAGGAAACCAGGTCCCACATGCAACAACTAAAGATCTCACATGCTGCAACTAAGACCCAGCACAGCCACACAAATAAATAAGAATAAACATTAAAACAAAAAACCCAAAAGAGCTTCCCCCAAACAAAACCAAAAACTAAAAGAGCCTCCCCAAACACCACGCACCAGCTGGCTGGAGCCTGTTAGCAGCAGCCGGGGCCACAGTGACCATCCACACAGCCCTGTCCTCTCACGGAGTTGGAAGCTGACCCCAGGCAGGCTGGGGGATCAGGGGGAGACCAGAACTTGGCTTCTCTTCCCACAGCTCACTGCTTGGCCTCACGGCATCTCTTCATCTTCCAGAACTAACGGGTCCTCCTCCTCTCTCCGTCCCACCTCCCTGGGGATGGTGGGACTGCTCTCAGGAGGCCAAGGCCCTCCAGCCCTGGGTAAGGCCTCTGAGACCAGGCCGGCTGAGCCCTTATCACACACTTCACCACACCCCAAAATACTGAATGCTTACTGGTTCTCAAGTAATCTGCATTCTCTGAGAACCCCAGAGGGTGAGCCAAAGCCTCTTGTGGGTGGGCAGCCATTGGGTGTCCAGGCTGCACTGATCCCCCAGGGCTCCTGGGCCAAGGATGAGAGCGTTTCTGCCTCCTCGCCACAAGCAGGCAGACACGGCAGCAGGAGACCCCTGACCACTCGCCAGCACGGCTCCCAGCACCCTGGCCAGCGCCCAGTAAGGAGGACCCATGGGGACCCCTCAGGTCTTCACTTCCCCAGGTTGGAGGGAGCAGCCGAGGGGCTGGCCAACTGTGCAAGGCAAGGCAGAGGTGTGGGAGGGACCTGGAGGGGCAGAGAGGTCCCAGAGACCCCAGCCCCCAGTCTCGCCTTGGTCCTGCTTTGTCTCACCCAACACGGACAGTTCCCCAGGCTGATGTAAGACCCCAGGGCTCTGTGCCTCGGCGGTACCCCCACCCCAGGCAAGAGAAGGAGGGAAGGTCCCTGCTGGGCAGACGCAGCCCTGTTCCTTTCTTGGCCCAACAGATTCTCCCAGGAAGGCCGGGGAGAGGGTGCATGGCCTGGAGTCCCCACAGTGACTTCATTGATGGGAGATTTCCACCGGCTGCACTTGAGTGGAAATGAACTGAGCCGGGTATGTCCAGAAGGTGCAGCCAAGCTCGGGGAGGACAGTGTTTGCCACTAAAGCAGTATGCTCACATCCATGTACAAAACGCTCCAGCATGGAGTCACCTGTCCATCACTGCTCTCCAGGACCCAGTGTGGGTGCTGCTGCCCTCGGCAGGGTCTGGGCCAGCACTGAACCTGCCAGGAGCCGAGGAGCACTGCCTCCTGGGTCCTGGCCATCCTCATTTCCCCAAAACCCCCTATGATTGAGGGATACGGGTCCTGAGATGGGAAGCTGGACCACTTTTACTTAACACGGATTTATTTTTAAGTCATTTTATTCTGTAAATTCCACGGCTGTTCTTGAGATGCTTAGAAGCCTGGGGAAAGCAGAAAGGCAGGCTGGGAACCTCAAGTGCCCGGCTCTGGGCCCCTCGCTGTTCCAGGTGCCCAGGTGCCCACCCCCGCCCACAAGCCCCTGTCCCTGGCGCTATGAGTTCCTCCTGCCCTCAGCATTCAGACGTTGGTTTCTAGGTCACCAGCAGCCACAGACCACACTGGCTGTGGCCACTGCTTTTCCCCAGACCCCGGTCACTGGCCAAAGTCACCACTTCTGTCTGGTGCTTCCTGGAACACAGCAGCCTGACCACAGAATCACAGAAGTCCACATTCTGGGGCGACTTTCAAAAATTCTCAGCACTCAGGGAAATTTACCGAGAACTCCCTCCTTGACTCACTTGCTTAGGTAGGTTGCAGGGGGTGGGGTGCACAGACCTGCCTCCCCAACCATCCCACCCCAAGCATCCCCCACCCTTCCCCGTGCACTGGAGCCTGCTTGCACTGGAGCCCGTCAGCCCTGTATGGTCCAGGCAGGGGCTGACATTTGCCCCGAGAATCGACAGGCACCTAACACTGTGTGTCTCTGTCACCAGGCTTGCCCGGGCCCTGGACAGGACCATGAGTGGATGAGAGTCCACTCCTGGCTTGCCCCACAGCCGGGTCAGGAGGAGCCTCACCAGGGGAGTCATCCACAGCAAGGCTGTCAGCCAGGGCCCCCTGCTGGTTCAGGACCACCCCAAAGCTGAGGCATCATCTCCAGAGGCCAGAAGACTCCTCCACAGAACCAAAAAGGCCCACCTGCCCGGAACTTCCAGTGCCTCCCCTGCAGCATTCTGATCACTCATCTCAAAGGCGGTTATAGTGCAAGCCTTCACCATTTTCCCTGAGTTTTCAAGGTTTTGCTCTGAGACATCACGGCCTGCCTTGAGATAAATGGAGACTGGGCACACCCTCAACCATATTCCCAGCCCAGAGCAGCCTAGGGACCCTGAAATGTATCAGCCCCCTGGACACGTCACCACACAGCACAGCACCCAGGCAAGGGTTAACCGGGGGGGAGGGCTCCGCACCCAGCGGCACCCAACTCAGGACTCATCTAGAACCGTCGGCAGAATCCCCAGTGGGAGGCGAGGCCCAGTCATCCTGACTCAGTTCCATTTTCCCCTCGCAGACCATAGTCGGTGAGTATCCTTTGGGTTTTTTAAAACTAAATGGCATATTTTACCCTGGAAATGAAAATGGAACTCCAGACTAAGCTCAAGGACTGCCCCTAGGCCAGGCCTGCAAAGCCCTCTGCCAGGACCCATCACGTGCCCTGGGTGCTGGGGGCCAGTTCAGGGCCACCGGGTACATGGCGGGGCAAGGCTTAGGACCTGCAGTGGGAAAGGCAGCTGAGCCCCCGGGGTCACACAGCACCCTTGACTTGGGGTTCACTCCGAGGCCTCACACCACTCCATCTCTGCTAGGCCTCCTTTCCTGCCCCCTGTAGGGTTCCGGCCCTGGGATCCTGCCACCAGTGTGGCCTCGGAGCTGGAATGTGCCTGCATGTGAGCCCTCCAGGGGGACCCATGTGCCTCCTGCCCAGGAGGCCTTCCCAGACCACCCACCAGATCAACTCTTCCCGCTGTCCTCCTCTCTCGCCCTGAGTCTCTCAGCAGTTCTCACGGCTGAGTTGCCTCCTCTCTGATCACTTGTCAGTGTGCTCACCCTGACCCCAATGACCTGCCCTTCCTCTCCTGCCTTGCTCTCCCAGCCATGATTCAACAGCTTCCACAGTGATGGCAGGTGGTGATGAACCTGTGACCAGTGAAAGCAGGTGGCCCAGCCCTGAGCTCCTGCCATGTGTCTACAGCAGAGATGACAGCTTCCTGTGTGTCTGCAGGGGGACCCCACGCCTGTGTGTCTGCAGGGGGGACCCCACACCCGTGTGTCTGCAGAGGGGACCCCAAGCCCATGTGTCTACTGGGGGGATCACAGGGCAGGAGCCCAGGGGACCCCAGGACTGATAATAGCTCAGGGAGATCAACAGTGGTCCCGGCCCAGGGCCCTGCTGGGGCCACCTCTCTGGGGGGTGGCCCTGCCCCCAGCCCCTTGCAGGCCCCTGGAGGTGGGAGAAGCTCGGCAGGCTCTCTTGCAGGGAGAGATGGCACTCTACTTGGGGGCAGGAGGGCGTGCAGCCATGGCTCCAGCCTTTCCCATCGGTTACCACACAGATGTGAGCTCTTCTGAAACTGGAGGAAATCGGGAGGAGGAGCTTCAGAAGATGGAGCAACTGGCCTCGTGGTCTCATCCCCATGGGAAGTCCAGTGCAGCCACGGCCAAGCCATCTCTGCTGCTCCTGCACTGTCCACCCCAGTGGGTATCAGGTGACCAACAGGTCTGGGTCTTTAGAGTCAAGAGCTCCATCCTGACGGGAGCCCTGACTACAGGGCAGGCTTTGACTGGGAAGTGAGACTTCTCTTGCAGCCACGACCAAGCCTCCTTCTCCTCCACCAGGCATCAGTGGATAAGAAGGGGCTGTCCTGCTTGGTGGCCTCGGCCTGTCCTGAGAGCCCCAGAGCTGGGGCCTCAGGGAGGAACCTGGAGAAGCTGCCCTGTCTGGCTCCCTGTCAGACTCCACACCGGGCTCAGGAGCAGAGACGGGCACCCCAACCCTGCGAGCCTGGGGAGCTGGTGCTGAAGGTTCTGCTTTCAGCTCAAGGGTCTCCTTCACATCATGTCCCCCCAAGTGGGGATCCTGCTGCTGCTTTAGGAACCTGGGATCAGATGCCGGGCTTGGTCTCTGGGGATGGACGCAGCTACAAGGAGAGACCCCTTTCAAAATTGGGGTGCCTCAGCCAGAGGCTGGAGGTGGGGAAGTTTTGGGTTCCAGTGAGAGGTTACCATTTGCATCAGAGGGAGCAGGAAGATGCTGGGCCATGCCTGGGGTTCCCCTGAGCTGGAGGTCCTAAAGACCGCCTGAGGCACATCCCAGGGTGAGTGTCCTGGTCATGAGCAGCCCCAGAAGGGTCACCCCGGCCCACCTCTTGAGGGGACACATGCCTGGAGGGGGCACAAGGGGCCAGCTTGGCTTCTTGGGACAAGCTGGCCACTAGATTACTAGGGAGATCCCACTGTTGGGGGGCCGCCCCCATATCCTCCCAGGACAGTGATGTGAAGTGCTTCAGAGATGCCAATAGTTCCTCCATATTTCCTGGCAGGAGGGGACGAGGATGCCATTCCTGGGGGTCACTGAGGGTACTGTCAGCACCTGTCTGGTTCCATTGCCTTCCAGACCCCCGGGCTGCAACTTGGGGGTGCTTTTACTTCACCTGCCCGGTTACTGTGAGCTCCTGGACAGCCAGGAGAGAATGCCCTAGATATCTAGAGCAGCAGGGTGCCCGGTCACCATCACTGAGGAAATGAGTGGGTGGGCAGGGGGCTAAGTGGAGGGACTCTGAGCCCTCCGGCCTCACTTAGATGGTCACTTAGATGCTCTCCAGGTGACTGGCTGTGCACGAGAGCCGACACTTGCTTTTCCTAACTTCAGTAAATCAGAAGAAACGCTCACAGGGAGCAGACTGAGGCCTCGGGGTGAATCTCGGGCCTCGGCTGGGCCCGGAGATGTGGTAAAGTGGGAATTTGCCGAAACGCACAGGACAAGAGCATCTGGCCCGTGCTTGGCGAGCGCTTCTGCTTCGAGGAGGAAACTGTTGCATCAAAGGGCCGACTGACCAGCACTCACTTTATGGCCTGAGGACGTTTCATTTCTCCTGGACAGAACGTGGGCAGCTGCTGTGCCCTGAGGGCTCCCGCCACCTCCCACCCCGTCGGTGATACTGGCAGACTGCCTCCAGCACCAGGTGGACAGGTTCCTCTCCAGCCCACTCTGTGAGGACGCAGGCCCAGGCAGAGGGGGCTTAGGTGCACAGGGACCCAGGGTGGATGGGGAAGGCCCTGGGACCACACCTTTCAGGGAGCCAGGCTTGGCTAGGCTCTCAGCTGGCTACCACAGTGCAGGCAGCGGGGCTACACAAAGCTACAGGGCAGCACCTCTGCCATCCGTGGCAGGACCTGTGGAATTCCATCAGACCACAGAGCGCGCGCACACACACACACACACACACACACACTCGGCCAGGGGAGGATGAGTGGGGTGACAAAAGCTAGCCAAGTGCCTCTCCCAGGCACATAGGCAGAGAAGATCCCCTAGTCCTTCTAAAGCAAGACTGGGGTTCTGAACTAGAAAATCTGTCTCACAGCATCGCAAAAGGGCAGGGGATGCCCAGGGGTGCCCTCCTGTGAGTGGGAAGCACAGAAAGCTACCCGGGACGTGGGAGCTGGTGTTTGGTCACTGGCCTCGGCCTCATTTCTTTCCAGAAAATCTCCCCTGTCCATTCTCACGCAGAGGAGTGGGACTGGGAGAGGGTAGGCATGGGGAGCAGTGACGGGAAAGGGTCTTTCGCAAATGCTTTTCACGCCTCCCACTCCCACCTCCTCCAAGGAGCAGCTGCAAGTTTACTCAAACATCCGAGAACCCACGGGGAAGGTCGGCAAGGGTGGGGGCTTGCCATTAGTTTCTGGATCATCCTCAGTGACTCAGGCTCCAGCTCCTGATTTAATGCCACAGATACTCCTAGAGGGGGTTTCTCAGCCAAACAGAACCCGCGTGCACACACTGCGCGGAGAGCAGGGACTGAGGTCGCTGCTGCAGCGGCGGAGAACGTATAAAATAGACGTCCTGTTAGAAGCTTCGAGCTCATAAATCCCCACCGTGCGGCCGGCTGGCTTCAGAAGGTGAGAAAAACAACATTAGAAAGCAAGTGGAGGGGAGAAAAGGACTGTAGCGTGAAGGCCAGAGAGCAGGGAAGTCGCGGGGAACCGAGGAAACACAACGTGCTGAGAAATTCAGGCTAATCTTTGCTTGACCGCAAGCAAGAGGCCGGACCCCAGTGCCAGCGATAGAAACGTGCCTCCCTCCCTGGAAAATTGATTTGTCAACAGCCAGCAACTCGTCCAAAGGCATCTCAAGGTTGTTTTTACCAAAAAAAAAAAAAAAAAAAAAAGTAACGAAAACCATAGGCAACAGCATATACAACCAAGAAATGTTTTTTTGAAAAAAAAAAAAAAAAATGGGATTCTGACAGTGGTGAGGCTGCTGGCCTCTGGACCTATAGAGGGTCTGGAAAGGTGGGATTTGTACTATCCGAGGGAACAGGGGATCCCTGGCTAAGAATTTGTTTGCAAAAATAAAAATAAAAATAATAGCAAAGTTGGTTTAGATCTCCTCTTGTGATCTAAAAACTCCCTCCCACAAACCCGAGAAATGTCAATTTCCTCATTTGGGGTTGAGTCGCCTGCCAAGTGCAAGGAAAGAGCCTTGACCTGACCCTGATGTAGACGACTTCTCCGTTGGGACCCCCTGCCCCGGTCCGTGTGAGTGGCACACTGACCCAGACGGTGGAGCCCGGCGGGTATTCCCAACACCATGGCTTTGAGGGTCCTGCCATGGGGTCTCTTTCTGCTGCAGACTGGCTGCACAGGCAGGAAGACCCCTCCCCATCCAGCTTCTGTCATGGGAAGACACCTGCCCTCCAGCCCACCGCTCACATTGGTGGGTTGGCCAGCACCCTTTAAGAGGCAAACCTCACCTTACCCTTCACCTGCCAAGGAGCAGGCACTTCCAAGGAGGGACTGGGCAGTGTGTGGGACTCCCCACTTGCACAGCCCAGGGTCCAGTCCCAGCTGCACACACGCGGTGCTGGGCTGCAAGCTGCCATTGCTCGGACCTCAGCTTCCCCTTTCCTTCACCCCCTCCCCACTTTTGTTAGAGGAGAATGATATCGTGTTTAGATTGCGGAATTCCATCCCCTAATTGCTTCACTACTGGAAATTTCAGGAGGGTTCTCGTTTTTCGCAGAAATCTCCAGGCGCGAGCACATTTCTGCAGATCTTTCGCCTAATTAACAGCATACTTCATAGAAATAAATAAATAAGGCAAGCACTGACAGATCACGCCAAGAATCCTTCATTAGCTCCACGAGGACACCTCGATGGTGGGAGAACTCAGGCAAACCTCCACCTGAAAGGTCGTGGGGTGAGGACAGCGGCGGCTCGCCTCATGTCAGCCTGGAGGATAGGGTCCACTCTGCCAGGCTCTGTGGCCCAGCACTCAGGGGGTCCCACCCACGGCTCAGCTGAATCGGCCTCCTGGCCTCTCTCAGGCCTCCTGTTTCCAAACAGACCAGCGTGTCCACATGAAAATGTAGCCTGGGGAGGGGTCAGGCTGCAGGCCAGCAGGTGGGAGCCAGGCCAGTGATCTGGGCTCAAGGTGCCTCTGTTCTGAGGGTGTGCAGGCAGTGGGGAGAAGTCTCAAGGGAGGCCTGGACTTTGGTAAGCCTTCCTGACCCAGAGAGACAGACACCCTAGCACCACACCAGGGCCTCAAAGGAAATTTATCTGCAGCATCAACTCCATGCTGAAGGGACGCTGAGCTTGGGGGACAGAAGCAGCGATCCCGGAGTCCATCTGGCTGCCCTGGCAGTGAGACCTCGCAGGGCAAGGACTCTACAGTTTTCCTAAAGACTCCCGCGTTCCTGTGTGTTTCAAGTGTACCTCAGTTTCCCCAACCTTCCTGCTCCCTAAGAAAAAGGGATCTGGAGTTCGTGAACCGCAGGGCCAGAGGGGTGGACGGCTGCCCAGCCACCCCCGGCCACCAGGACTTTCAGCGGCACCTGTGGCCACTTCTGAGGCCCTCCTGACTCAGGCTAAAGGAAAGTGCCGGCACTGTGCCCAGACCAGTGGGTTTGTGGTCAGGTGCGGAAAGCCTCAGAGCTCCAGAGACGTGACAGCCCAACACCACTCAGCCCATGTGTCTGCAGCATCAGATCTCAGGCCTGTGCCCACCTGGAGTCCTGCAGGCCTGGGGCGTCTTGCCTAAGGCCTCCCGCAGGCACCCAGGGAAGACCTGTCACGGCGCCCACTGTGGTCCCTGCCGGGATTCCAGGAGGTGAATGTGCCCAGGGGAGGATCTTGGTTTCCCGGAGGGACAGGCAAGTGGGCTTTTCACTCAATCTCACCCCTAGAAGTTACGAGTCACTGGCTTCCCAGATGGAACCCTAGGCTCAGGGAGGGTCTCAGCTTGTGGGAGGTGGGTACAGGATTTGGAGGGGTCTCTGAAAGCCCCAAGGCTAAACCACCTGCTCCCTAACAGCCCCACCTGGATGGAGACTCAAAAAGGAGCCATCCAGTTCCTGCGTGGGTCCATCCCTCCTCCCTGCCCTCCTTGGAGCCACATTCAGCAAATTGAACCTGACACCTCACTGATGCTCTCAGGCCCTACCCTGGCTACACGTTCATCCTTGGGCTGAGTGATGAATCCTACCTGGTGAGGCAAAGACCCTCCCTTGCTCAGCTTTAGAACACACTCAAGTCCTGAACACAGCATCTGGCCGAGACACCCCTGGGTTTCCAAGGCTGTGGTGCCACCTGCACAGGTGTGGTTGCACCCAGGCCCACGTGGACTTGCGTCCTAGAGTCAAGAGTGAGTCCTGGGCACCAGCCTGGAGCAGCTGGATGTGCGGGAATGATTTGGGAAGAGATGAGCTAGGAGAGGGGGCCTGGAGGATCGGTGGAGACAGACGCTAAGCCTCTGAAAGCCCCGGCAGCCCGGCGGCAGCAGGAGTGTGGGTCCCCCTGGCGCCTCCACCCAGGATCCCACAGGCTTCCCGACTGCAGCTTATAACAGGCACCCAGGAGTTCCTGGCCCAGAGAGGGCCCCCTGCCCGCCCCACAACAGCTGCATCCACCGGGCCCACACTGTGGGTCCCCAGGGAGGCCCGCGACCAGCCCTGTCTGGAAAGTAAGATACTGTCCCGTCTCTCCAGACTGTTTTTTGCAGCGAGCCCTGGGTACCGGCCCCGGCAGACGCGGTCTGGACTCAAATTCTCCAGAGCCAGGGCAGAGCGGACAGAGCCTCCCTAGCTCATATGTCCTGGGCCAGCGGCCTCCACTCTGGGGCCGCACCTCAAATTTCGGCGACAGAACAGCCGCGGAAAGCAGCCCGCTTTATCTGTGGCCGTGCGAGCTCTATACAGCGTGGCCCCTCGCCCCCGGCATTCCACGCCTCCCAGGGGGGCAGATAATCCCACAAAGGGCCTCATGCCAGAGCCTGGCTTGCAAAGTGCTTTCTCCAGCCGCTGAGTGCTTTTGACTCCATCAGCGAGGGGTTCGCAGGAATCTCCTTACTGGGCCCCCGGGGTTCAGATCGAATGTCCCTTTGAAAGGGCCAGAGGAGACCCTCTGCCCCTGTTCCTGGGTCTGTGTGACACCGGATACAGCCTATCCTGGCATTTGAAGACCACTGCCTGTCCCACCCCAGAGGGAACGGCCCCTGACACCCCGGGGCCTGAGGGAGGAGGGAAAGACTGGTCCCCCTGGCCTAGCAGATGCCAAGACTCCCTCTCCTGCAGGGAGCCCACAACCAGCATTCAGATTCACTGCCCCAGTCTCCCTCTCCTCTTGCTCCGTCTACAGGTCTGTGGGACCCAGTGACAGCGCCCTGACTGAGGCTCCCCTCCACCTGCCCAAAGGATGCTCCTCTCTGCTATCGTATCAGCCGCCTGTATCATCCAAGACTGACAGCAGCGTCTGGTTCATGCAGCCATGTCTGTGCGCACGGGCACTCTGTATGAGCATGTACCTGTCTACATGCATCCATGTGTTGCACACATATCCTACATTGTGTGATGCACGCAAGTGTATGCATGTGTGTGTCAGCTGCATGTACCTGTGTGCGTGTGTACATATGTGTACACATGTATGCACACTGTGTACGTGCACAGAGCACCTGTGTGTCTATGCACACGTGGCTGTGCAGGTATGCACATGTTGCCTGCACACACATGTGCAACGCTTGCACAGACTGATGACAGTGAAGCCCCAGTACCCCGTGGTTACCTGAATGAATTCTTGGGGTGTCCCCATGGGCCACATCAGAAACATGATGTCAGGGGTCAGAGTGTCAGCCCAGGGAGGAGACACTGCTCGCTTTCAGCTTTGGGACCTGCCAGTCAGCACACTAAATGCCCTGGCACTAAAGCAAACAGGAGACCCTAAAAGGCAAGGTTGGCTCAGAACTCCAGTGCCCAGAGGGTGCTTGCCCCCTGCACAGGGCTGATGCTGGAGGGCGGCCCTAGGCAGAAGGCTTGCCACCGCCCCGGCTCCCCTCCTCCCAGAACTAGGAAGTGGAGCCCCCAAACCCAGCACAGATATCCCCCTGGGTCCCACAGAGAGCACCCTGGCCTGAGCTGCCCCAGACACCCCTCCAGACCTCCTCGTGAAGGTGGCCAAACGCCTCCTCCCAGGGCCCAGTGACCTGCCCAGACATCTCGCATTCACCTGCTCTCCACTTATCACAACAGGGTTTGAATGAGATTTTTAATCACTAGGCCCATCCAGAGGCCCCTGAGGGAGACTGTTCAAACCCACATGGGTGTGCGTATGTGCTTGGTCCTTCAGTCGTGTCCAACTCACCTATTCACACACAAATCTGCTTCTGCCAAGTGCAAGAAAATACCAGAAGCCCAAAGTAGCCACTGATTAAGACAGCCTGGATCCTGCAGAGAAAACAAGGATAATAATACTGTATCCAAGTGTCTGCAGGCCTTCTCCCAGTCTTCACATCCCCCTCCAGCAGGTCGGGGTCTGGTCGCCCCCAGACCCCCTGACATGGGCAGCCCTCCTGTCAGTTTCTCCCATGTCCAAGGGTGTCTCCAGGTGAAGATGGGCCACTGTCCCCATGACACAGGTCCAGCTGGCTTAGAGGGGCTCCTGGAGACCACAGGGCGCCACATGTTTTCATCACATTCCCGGGCACC
This sequence comes from Oreotragus oreotragus, assembly GCA_006410675.1. NCBI lineage: Eukaryota > Metazoa > Chordata > Mammalia > Artiodactyla > Bovidae > Oreotragus > Oreotragus oreotragus. The sequence continues at coordinate 439,326 of SJYX01021845.1, forward strand.
CCAACCCCCTTCCTTTTGCCTGGTAGCTTGGAGTCCCCAGGGCCGGCCTTCCACCCTGGGTACCAACACACAGCTCACAGGGGCCCCACCTGGTTCCTCTGGTTTGGTCCAAGGTCAGCTAAGTGATGGAGCTACTCACCCTGTTGTACTTAGGGAGTGAAACACCAAAAGCTGACCAACGGTCTGCAGGTCCAGTGCTGGGAGCAGGATAGATGGGCCCCTGGTACCAATTTCTGGGGTGTTCCCCCATCCCCGCAGCACCCTGGCCTCATGGCCCAGGTCTGACAGCTGGCCCACGGCCCTGAGGCCTCTGTCTCCAGGGAGGCAGGGTGCAGAGGTTTTGGCTTGTTTTGCTGTCGCAGATTTGGTCAGTGTCAGTTGGAGGCTGCTTTAAGGAAGACAGTTATGTGACTCCGACCCAGCAGTGCCCTTCCTGTGGCCCCTGTGGCCAAGCTGTGCCCATTTCTGGCGACCACCACCCCGGGACAGGAGCCAGCATCGTGGCCACGGGTTCCTGGGAGGCCCATGTCCTGCCGAGTCCACCACAGACTTCACTGAACCACGGTTTCTCTACCCGCTCCCCACAGCCAATAGGCCCTCCAGGTGAGGCCAAGCTTTGTGCTCTGTCTGGTGGATAAAGAACCAGGGGCTCTTTGTCGGAAAACTCAAGGCTGCGTCCCCCTACGCCTGGCCCTCCCCTCACTCGGCCACGTGGAGTCTGTGGGTCGAAGGGGGGTCTCCCAGGGGAGCAGAAAGGCCTTGGGCTTTGGTAATGGGCTTCTCACCTCGCCATGGCCATGGGCCCCTCCTCTTTGAACAAGGCTAGTCTATCAGGATCCGGAGGCAACCTAAAACCCCGGGTAAATGGAGACCTTGGTTCCCTATCCGGGCTGCCGGCCGCAGGGACCAGTGGCACGGCCAAGATGGGCCTGCCCCAAGAGATCTGATAACTAACAGCAGCCTCAGGTGGCTTTATCTAACCTTAGGAAGGTAAGATTAACACCTTCGATGCAGAGAAAGTTAAGACCAGGGGGCCCCTTCGCTTCGCAAGTCTGACTCCCAACTGTGAAACGAGAGCCCCCCCTTGGGCCGGCAATCTGCCCAGGGATTTCTGAGCAATCTTACTTTCCACTGGTTTTTTTTTAGCCCTTTTGTTCATAACAACACTCAGCCGAATGCACGGCCACCGAAACTACCCCCTCCCCCTCGGGGACACACTCCTGCACAAACACGAGGTTGGTAAACACACATGGGAGCACCAAGCACCAAGCATCGAGGCCCAGCCTCCCCATCTCACCCGGCTTATTTATTGTCAGAGACACTAGTCTCCGCAGGCCCCAGGAAACCATGAAAAACCTCCCATCGCCCTTGGGTTACTTGCTGCTGCTCTCATTACATTCTCCTGGAAGAAGCCAGGGACCCCGGGTCTCTGAACGGAAACCTATGAGAAGCTCCTGGTCAGAAAGTGCACTGGGCTGGCTCAAGGCTGCATAGGTTCAGCTGGAGGAGCGGCCGATAGATGCTTTACCAACCACATCAGCGAAGCGGATGGTGTGGACTTTGAGAGGCTAAAGGACAGAACCAAGCAGCCCGTCGTGGGGCTTATTTTTAAAGTCACTTAAAATCACTTCCAGTGAAAAATTGATCTGTCTGTGATAGCTTTTCCTTCTGCTAATGTGATAAATAAATAATTAGCCACATCGTCGGGCTGTTTCATTAAAGGAAAGGATGCTGGATGGGCCAAGATAGAGAAGCCGATCAGAAAGACGGAGCCCGGCTGTAAACCCCCCAATGTTTTATGACACCATTTGTATTCTGTCAGTCACAAGCTTTATGTTCAGCCCAAGCTGGGAACTGAATACCCTATTCAGAGAGGTACTCACGGGCGTGTTATTGCAATTTAATATTTTCGCACACAGACACATCATTATCTCGGAACCTGACACTGGCAGCATAATTCTGTAATTTTTCAAGAGGGCCTAATTTTTCTAAATGTGAGCACAAGGGCCCGGGATTATCTAAACAGCCCTCGCTCCTCTTTGTTTCTTGTGGGGGTTATAAACTGCAGCAAAGTGCTCGCACATCGCCCCTTCGCACATTTGAACTTCTCCCATCTCTGCTCACACAACAAACAGCTGCGAACGGCTCTGGGCCAGGAGGCCCGGTGGCCACAACCCCCATTTCAGAGGCCTTGGGGAGCTCAGTGGCATCGAGGGACAGCGAAAGTGATGGGGGGTCTTTGCAAAGTACGAGCGGGCAGGAGGTGCCATGCTGCTGATAAGAAAGAACAGCCTGAAGGTGCGTCTCATTTGGACGGCAGATCCAGGCTCACCCAGAGGTGCCCACATCCATGTGCACGTGCAGCACACACATGGCCTGGTCCGCACGTTCCCTGGAGACCCTCTCAGCTCACTGCCCAGAGGAAGGGTGCAGGTCAGGGGCCCTGTCTCCCTTGAGTTGCATCGGCTCTGGCCAGCAAAATGCTCCCTGGCTTTCAGGCAGTTCAAGAATGCACTGGTTTTTCCAGGAAAAAGCTGAGGGTGGTTTGCAAAGAAGACTGGGCTTCCCAGGGAGGTATCGTGGGGCGAGCAGGTGGCAGCAAGCTGGAAGGAGGCACAGCCTGTGCCCCAAAGTGGTCGCTGCAGCCCCGAGCGATTCGGTGTTCACCGAGTAACCCATGTTCTCTGCATCACAAGCTCCTTCCGTGAGGGCCACCAGGAAGCCTGGCCTTCCCTTCCTCATGGACACCCCAGAAATAGCACCAGGACCCCCTGATCCAACTCTGATGACAGCAGGCATCACGGGGAGCAAGGCAGCTACGTCTGAATTTGGGAGCTGGGAATGGCTGTCAGGTCGGCACAGGCCCAAGACACAGATTCCAACATAGTCAGGACCTGATTCACCCGCTTCCCCTGGTTGGAGGACGGAAGCACCGTGCAAGGGGAAAATATGAATTCTGGGGATGTGGCCTCACTCTGAACCTTCCAGAGGAAGTGTCATCTGAGGGCAAAACGGTGCCAGCTAGCAACAAGGGCCCCCCTGCTCGGCTGCACCCAGGAGGCAGGACAGACCCCAGTTCTGTCCTGCGGTCAGCACACGGGCTCCCAGTGAGCCTGACTCTCGCTCTTTGTTTCTACGTTTTAAGACCGATGTGACCAGGCATCTCTGCAAAAGCCGTTACAGCCCACTGTGCAGACACCAACGTCTAAGCATTTTTAAATGCCTGCTCCTTCCCCTCGGAGACCCAGCGAGAAAGAGCAACTTGGATAGGAGTCTGTTATGTGAATCCATATCTGGGTATACTATTGACCTGCAGCACCTCAACACTGACACGGGATTAAACAGTGTCCCAGGAAATAATTGCTACTCAGCTCCCATCATTCCTGGCTGAGCCGGGCACTTCCCACTTGCACTCAAACACCGGAGATGCCCTGCCTGCCGTTGGTACGGAGAAACGCTGTACAAATCTCAGCTGAATCACTGGATTCGGAGCCGGGGCCGGGGAGGCTCTCAGGGAAGCAATGACAGAAACGGAGTTGTCTTTTCCGCACCCCTCCGTCCCTCTCTGTCCCTCTCTCCCTTCTGGCCTTTACAACTTGAAACAGAATAGTTGGTTGGGGGTCCAGCAACTCTCCATCAGCACAGACCCAAGGCCCTGGAGACCCCAGAGCTGGGCGTCTCCCAATGTGCTGAGGTGGGGGCGGCCTGTGGGCTCACTTCTCATCCAAACAGTTCAGACACAGAAGCCCAGCACCCAGGGCAAGGACCTGCTGGGGCCAGTCAGGACCAAGAGTCTGGTGGGAGTCTATGGCCCGCACCCCCCAGCCTCGACACACTGCCCAGAGCACGGTGACGTCACCACATTTTCCTCTGGGGAAGGAGGGGTCCACCCTGGGCAAACATCCTGCAGCTGCCCAGGGCCCTTGGGCACGTCTCAGCATCCAGCACACAGGAGGCCCACAGACAGCAGGCAGAGATGAACCAATGGATGGGGAGGTGCCATCAAAACAGACAGAAGGCCTGACCCTGTAGGACGTGGGAGGCCTCTGATGAGAAGACAGCCAGCAGACGCCCCCAGCTGTTGAAGCCTCAAAGGTGGGAGTGATGATGGAAAAGGTTCGGCCTGGCTGGGGGACCAGGGGGAGCTGGAGGAAGGGGCCTGGCTGGACATCAGGGGCCAGAACAGACCCTGTGCTACTCAGCTTGAAAATAAAATCATGAACTAAGGACCATGTGGGCTTTATTTTCTGGCTGAGCTGACAGCCAGAACCAAAGCACCAACATGGACGCTTTGTCATGGCCCCAAACAGCCCCCAAGGAGGAGGTAGGCAGAGGACCAGCAAAGTATCACTACAGGCAGGCCCAGGAGGTAACACTGACACTCGGTTCTGTCTACCTGGAGGAGGACATCTGGACTCAGCACCACCAGCCCCCCTGAGGCTCACCTCCCCAAACACCATGCTCCCTTCCAGAACCTTCTGTGCCATCCTCTTCGTAGGCAACCAGGGAGGAGGCAAATACCCACATGTCCAGACCCCGCAGTCCCTCCACTGAGTCAGAACTTTCACTTTCCCAGATGGCCTATCTTTCCTGGCTTCAAAGGTGGGGGTCTGGTAGTCCTAAGCTGCAGCAGGCATGAGGGTCAAGAGGGGGACATGGCCAGCCCAGAGTCAGCGTGGACGGAGTGCAGATTCTGGGGCCTGAGAACCATGTGCCACCAAACCCGTCCAAGGGCTGACTCTGGGCTGAGGCCCCTATGTGGCCTCAGGAGCAGCGTCCAGTGGCCCCTCAGGCACAGCCTTGCTATTTGCACCAAGGATGCAGCTCTGCTATTCTTTCCAAAGTCAGAAAGTAGACAAAGACACTCATTTCTCAACAAACACAGCAGAACCTGAAAAGAGAGCAGACCTCACGCCTGACGACCACCCTGGGCTCATGCAGTCACGGTGATATGTCTCAGGAGATCCGGCCTGGGTCCTCCTGGCCCATCCTTTCCAGGCGCCTCCTTGAGAAACAGGAGGCGGCTTCAGACCCAGAGAGGAGGCGCTAGGTCCCCCTACACATCAAAATTCATTATGGAATATAAAGCTTATATCAAAAAACAAATCTACCTGAATCTATCCGGGGAGTCAAGAGGCAAAAGCACAGGGAGACAGTTCTTAGTGTGGCCAGAAGGGCCCGAGTATGTTTCTGGAACCTTCCTAGGAAACCCCTGCACCTTCCAGGAAGCCCTCTCGCCCCATATCAGGACAGCAGCCCTGGTCTCAGAGCCTCCTGGGCTATTTTCTTCCTGTTAATGCTCCTTGGCACTTCCTAGGACTGGGAAGGCCACACCCCACCACGAGCCGCTGTATCCTGCCCCTCCCCATCCCCACGCTGGGGAACCAGGGGCTTTGGAGCCCAACTCAAGTCTCCTAAAAGTATCTCCGAATCAGGAGGCAGCAGGTGAGAGGGGCCCTGCACTTTGCCCACATCCCTCCCACAGATGCCTCTGAGCATCTCCAGCCTCACGCCTTTGGGAGCGAGGAGCAAGCCTGCTCTCTGCCACGTGCCCCAGAGCCGCAGAGCAGCTCAGGCAGGGCCAGGACTTCCAAGGGCAACATGGATCTCAACGAGGATACACACACACACACACATACACATACTCACGCTCGCGCATGCGTGCGCGATCTGGGGCTCACCCCCTTATGTGCCCCACACTGGACAGGATGCACACGCTGTCCTGGAACTGTGCGACCCACTGAGAAGGAGCACAATTCTGGTGAATTTCCTGACCAAGTTCATTGTGCAGAAGCAGAAAGTGGGTGCTCGGCGAGACTGGTTCTCCTTTCAGAGATGAGCATGGCAACAGCTGCTCTCACTTCTCCAGGTTGGAGGTCAGGAACCCCGGGCACGGGATGGGAGCCTTGCTTCCACGCTTGTAAAGCCTGTTTGTTGGCCCCCTCCTCCCACCTGCGGGGCCTGGAGGCAGAAGCTGAGTGCGCTAAGGGTTCTGCAGCATCTCGGGGTGCCCTCTGCCCCGAGACAAATTTCAGATGAGTCTGTGTCAACCATTCCACCTCAAGGGCAGAGTCAGGCTAGAATGAAAAAGGGAGCTGCCACTCATCAGGTTTGTTTAAAGACAGCCTCCGCTGTCTCCACCCTGAAAGATGCGTATTCGGGGTTGGGAATGGCACACTCTTCAGACAGAGAACATGCACAGGGTAACACGGAGCCTTATTTGGAGGAGATAAAATATTCACCAGGACTTAGCTATGTTTTAAAATGATTATAAATTATTTTAACAGTGAATTTGCAAAGGGTTATAAAAACAGCCATAATATATTTTTTTCCTTAGATTCTAGAATTACCAGTGTGACAGCTAATGCAATAATGATTTGTTTCAAATGCCAGTGTTTAAGCTGTATAAAGCTGATTTTATACATTTTTCCAGTAGGCCGCATTGTAGTTAATGAAATTAAACACACCAATCGCATTTGTCCCCAGGGGATGAGGAACTGAACACACCACTGGTTTATTTTTTTATTAAAATAAATTGCAGCCGGCAAGATGGACTAATTGCATACAGAATTGAAAAAGAAACATTCCATTGATATAATTAAGCCAATTTTCATGGACAGAAATAGTTATAGTGGATATAAAATAAGCAAAGCCTTCACCAGAATCTGACTTTCTTCCCTTTTTTTTTTTTATTCACAGAATGTTAACTATTAAACAAATATGTATCTCAGGCCGGCGCACTCCTATCGGCAGCCCCAGGGCATTGTTCCTCGGAGTCCAGAGAGAGGCCGCAGCCTGGCCAGAGCACCTCCAGACCGAGGAGGACTGGGCTGGGGAAACCCAGAGACAGGAGAGTGGTCAGAGCCGAAGAGGCCACCCAGGAATGCCCTGGGAGACCCGAGGGCTCAGGATCACTGGCCAGCCTGGAATGGCCACTGTGGCTCTGGCTGGAGCCTGTGAAGTGCCCAGACTTGAGGAGCAGCAGCTGATTCCCGGCTGGACCTGCAACTGCAGCCGCCAGCCCTGTGGGTCAGTCCGGTCCACGACCACAGCTCCTCCTCTTCCCCACTGCCTGGGGGAGGGGCAGGATTACGTCCCTCCAGATTTGAGGTGGGGGTGGGGGTAGGAAGGTGAGCCAGCAGATCCAACACCCCCTGCGTGGCTTAGGCAAAAGGCAATAACTGGGGGGCAGACAAGACCAAGCCCTGGTCAGTTTTCCAGCTTTCCTGCACCTGTCCTGAGGAGAGGACTCCCAGAGCCAAGGCTAGAGACCCCCAGACAAGGCCTCTGCCCAGCCTGAGGAGGGAGAGCAAAGTGGAAGAGTCCAGTCCTGGGTAGGGAAGGAATCCAGTCTGAAGGAGGGTGAAGGTAGCCAGTTGCATTCACAAGCTGAATGCACATGGATGTCTTTTCTGCTTTTTACAAATAGACCTGTTACAAGCTGACCACTGGCCCTGGGAAAATTCTTAAAACCTGATACATTAAAAAAAAAAAAAATCCTTGGAATTAACTGCAGCCGGCAGTGCCCTGGTGGGGGACAGGGTACTAAACAGAAAACCCTGGAGGGCTTTACTAAAGTGACATTCAGTTTCACCATTAACTTGCTGTGTGACCTTATCAGGTTATTTGACCTCTCTGTGCCCTGGGTTTCTTCTTACCCAGAAAAGTGGTGCCAGCTCACCATGCTTTATCCTTCTCAGGGTCAGTGAAAGAGGGTGAGTGAAGTCTCCCAAGTGGACCATGAGCACCTCTACAGGCCCGTCTCCCCGAGGCTGCGGCGGTGACAGAAATTTAGGCAGCGGCTCAGGCTGCAGCCTTCTCTGCTCGGGGGTCTCCCTGCAGGTGCGCACGGGAGCGCACAGCCCCAGCGCCAAGTTCGGCGGAAAGCAGAGATCGCTCCTGGAAAGCCGAACCTCCACCCTCACCTCGGTTTTCCCGCACCCGCCTAACTGAGACCTAGTCTTCCGGGCGCGCTCCCACGTATCTCGGGTCCCAGATCCGCGAAGCGACTCGGAACCGCCCACGGTCTGCAGCCCGCGGAGTCCGGGCGAGGGTCAGCAGTTGGGGCGGGGGGTGCCGGGGGTTTCGGAGGCCGCCCTTCTCTGTCCAGGAAATCCAGGGAGGCTGAGAGCCCTGGGGCCGGACTGCGGCCGCGGAAGAGGAGGGCTGGGCTGAGATCAGGGGCGCTCGGGCGGACGGAGCCACCGCCACAGACCTCGGGCGCGTGTAGACGCGGGCCCCGCAACGCCCGCCCGCCGTAGTTGCAGCGACTTTGTGCGCGGAGAACCCCAAGCCGCGGTGACTATCGGCTCGGGTCCCGGCCCGCGCCGGCTGGAGCCCGGGACAGCCGGAGTCCGCGCCCGCGGCGAGGCCGAGCTGGCTCCTTTGGCCTCCAGAAGTTTCTCTGCCGCGCGGGGACGGTGCCCCGGCAGTTCCTTGTCCTCCCGCACCGGCTACGTGAGCTGCAGCATCCAAGACTTGTTACACGGGTTTGAGTCAAAACCTGATAAATTGTATTTAACGCTATTTGAAATTTTTTAACGAAATTATTCACAAGATTTTTAATCCTGGATAATTTTTGTTGAAACGCTAATTATATGGCACCTTAATTACTAGCCCAGCCCCCAAGGATCCCTAATTGCCTCCTAATTGAATAAAACAGGGGGCTAATCGCGCCCACGGAGGCCCAGCAAGCTGGCGAGCCTCCCCCAAGGGGCTCCTTGATGGGACCCCCGGGCTGGCCCCACCACCCACACCAGGCCTCTCAACAGAATCACCAGACTGGGTCCCCTGCCCTGCACTCTGCCCAGAGGGGAGCTGCCTGGTGAACTGGGGCAGTTGGAGGGTGGGGGAGGCTCAGCCCGCACCTGCTCCAGGCCAGCGGCTGAGAGGAGAAACCGGCAGTCCTGAGGTGATGGGGCTCAGTGGCCCTGAGCAGCTTCTGGGCCCAGCTGCTCCCCTTCCCCCAGGTAGCCCCAGGGGGAGGTCATGCCATGAACCCGCATCTCCCCTCCCGCAGGCCTCGTTGCCCTAGCACATCCGAGGGGCCCCTGGCCAGCCAGAGCCTGAGGGCCATCTGCGCACTGCCGCGGGGCACCTGGCCTTGGCCGCCAGCCCTGCACCCCGCCCCTCCACCGTGGCCTCCGCATTTTCGTCCGAAGCGGGGAGAGCTGCCAGACTCCCATTGGACATTTCCTGGCGCTGCTGCCCTACCAGGTGTCCAGATGGGAGGCTGCTGTCCCGGCTCCTGGAAGAGGACTGGTGGAAGGGGCAGGATTCCCCCAGGGTGGGAGAAGGGCTGGGTCCAGCAAATCGGGAGCCTGGTCTGTTTCTGCTGGGGAGAAGGAACCGGCTGGGAGCTCAGCCTGCAGCCAGTCTCCCCAACCCTGTCGCATAGACCCCTTTCCAAGGAGGTAGCAGGCGTAGCAGCACCACCCCCCCACCCCGCCTCCAATCCCAGAGGCTAGGTGGTAGCTGGCAGCTGCGAAGGGTAACTTCCCAGGCCTGAAATACACCTTATCTAGGACTCTGGGGTCTGTTGCTTCCATGGGGATCAGGCCTCACGGGTGCTCCCATGGGGGCCCTGGCTGGACACAGTTTTGGGGGCACATCCTCCCTCACACAGGGTCCCCCAGCTGTGCTGTGAAGAGGTCAGGAGGGCACGATGGCTGTGCTGACCTGCCCACCTGGCTCCCAACAGCGCCAGAAACACAAAGCTTTTGTGTGCCATTTCATTTTTAAATACAGGGCAGAGACGCCTGATTTCCCACTGGCCAGTCAAGCCCCACCGAGTGTGAGGGGACCCTGCCAGATCTGTCCTCACCCAGATCAGCCTTCCCAGGCAGTTTGAGACAGAGGGCTTCCAGCAGCTGATCTGTAGCCCCGGCCTGAGAGACCCAAGTGGCCTCTGCCCCTGCAACTCAGAGCCCCCAATGTGGGCTCCAAAGGTGCTACCAGCTTACCCAACACATAGACTCAGCAGGAGAGAGTCCCTGGAAAGGGGTCCTGGGGACACAAAAGAAGAGTTAGAGCCCCAGATACACCGCCTGGAGCAGTCCCCAAGCTCTGAATCAGGGGATCACAACATCCCACCACCACCACAACCTGGCTGTCCTTCCACGCCTGGCACATGACTGCAGGCACAGCCCAGTGCAGCACATTGGCCCTGTAACCACGACCTCTTTCCCCTCCCCCAGCCCCCTGAACCTGGCGGGTTGTAGCTTGGAGGCAGAGGTTCCGTTGGTGACACCAGGACTGCCCCGCTGCCCTGGGGATTCAGGTAATGGAGTCAGGCCCAAGGGATGTCCGCATCTGGCAAAAATATCGTCCAAAGGAATAAAATTTCCCAGTGGACCCAGTGCTCTGTGTCCAGCAGGCAGTGAGGTCCCCATGCCTGCCTGAACCATCTTCTTGGGGAGGGCTGGGGGCAGCTGTCCTAGCTGTGCGACCCAGGCAGGAGGAGTTCCCAGAGCTCGCTCCAGTGTGGCTCCATCTGGATCTGGGCCTGACAGACATGCTTGGAGCTGCGCTGTCCTCCGTAAGGACTCCCAGGAAAAGGAACTCTGTGCTCTACCCTTCCCTCGAGTCCAGTTCTCCCGCCGCCGCTGAGCCAGGCTGCAGGTCGATGCCAGGCATCCATTCTAGGCCACGAGCAGAGCCAGACCGGGAATCTTCCCCACCTGTCTGGGGTGGAGCACACAGAGAGCTGTGGGCCAGACCGGCGGGTGGGGGACGCTCGGAACTTTCCGCGCCCGCGCCGAGCGCAGGGAGCCGGCCTCTCGCTTGCAGCGAAGGCCGGGCGAGAATTCGGCCGCCTTCCACTTTCTCACTCCACCTTCGAGCCTTTCCTCAGGGAGTCTGACCCGGGCGGCCTGCCGCCGGGGAGCCGAGTCACTGAGAAGATTCGCGGTGCACAAACAGACCCCGATATACACACGAACACGCACACTCCACGCGTCTGCCGGCGGACAGGTAACACACACACAGTCCAGCCGCACCAGCCACTAAACACAGGGCCTCGTTCGCACCAAGAGGGGCCAGAGGTCACAGAAGGCCAAGGAGGCCGAGGCCAGGAGCACTGGGCACAGGAGACTGGAAACTGGCGCTTCAGCGAGGGGCCCGAGCGGCCGCGGGCGGGTCCAGGGGCGTCCGGTGGAGACTGGAAGTTGCTTTTCCCCCGCGGGCCCAACGCGCGGCCTACAACTGGGCGTGGAGCGGGGGCTGTCGGGCCGAGCCAGCCGACCACCGAACCGAGAGAGTAGAACTTCTTCGGAAAACTGCCGTGAGTTTCGCGCTCCCTGGGCTCATGCTTGGGGGCTCGGCCCTGGGCGCTGCGAGGCCCGGCCGGGCAGGGTCTGGCCCAGGAGGAGCGGACTGATCGGCCTGGTGGTCCCGCAGGGATTCCCAAGGGGAGCGGGTCCCTCAGGGATTCCCAAGGGGGAGCGAGTGGGCGGGCGGCCGGGGAGGAGGGGGCGGCGAGAGCTGGAGGCGCCGAGAACGCTCCCGGCGACGCTCGCCGCTTCGCTGCAGCCGGGCCGCGGCCGGGCTTCGGGAGCCGCGCTCGCCGGGCCGCGGCGCCGCTGCCCCCACCTGCCTGCCTCTCGGGCCGCAGCCCCGGACCGGTGGGCCTGGCAGTGAATGGCGCCAGCGACCCGGGCGCGGAGGGTGCGCGGGCGGCCCTAGGCGCCGCGGCGGGCTGCGGGGCGGGCGGCGAGCGCACCCGGCCGGCGGCGAGGACCGGGACGGCGGCGGGCTGTGCGCGCGGAGCCCGGGGCTCGGCCCGAGACGGAGCGAAAGAGAAAGTAAGACCGGGGACCCGGCAGTCTAGCCGGGGGCAGCTCAGTCCCCGCCGGGCCTCGGGGCTGTGCCAGGCGAGCGGTAGCGGGAGGGTCCGAGCGGGGCCGAGATCGGGGTGGCGGCGGGGAGGAAGGCGGCCCGGTGGGGACCCTCCTGCCGGGGGCACCGGCGCCGGGGCGGCCGCGCGGGCTGCCGGAGTCGCAGAGAAGCGCCCGCCGCCGCACGGGGCACCAGTTGGGAATAAACTTCACGACCACAGTTCCAAGCCCAGGGAAACATCTCCATTTTGCTCTCCCAGTGGCTTTGGCTATCCTGCCGACAACACCCCTGCCTCTGCGCCCGCGGAGCCGGGTGGGCGCCGGCCCGCGCCCCCTCCTCCGCCCCCTCCCCGGCTCGGGGTCTCCCTCCTCTGCGCCCGGCTGGCGGACGCCAAAGGCGGTGCTCTAGCGCCCACTATTTCAAAAGCCCGGAATATGATTTGACCAGGACTGAGAGCCACTCGGAGAGAGAGGGAGAGAGCGAGCGAGGAGGAAAAAGTTGCTCTCCCCTTTCGTCAACTTTTCACTAACTTTCGCTTTTCGCTCCCCTCCACCCCCAGCCCTCCCCCTCCGC